>RBZT01000278.1:0-133346 GCA_003693705.1 Polymyxa betae
GAATGAATATATTAGATAGATTACAAGCCCTTAAATATAGCCAGAGTCGGAGAATAGCTCGGACCTCGGAGAGTTTCCGGTTCATCGGAGCATTTTCAATATAATGAGCTTTCCGATTCATCGGAGCTTTGTCAATATAGTGCGCTTAATATTGACACACGCCCATTCACGTAGGTGGTATCGCACACCACGATAGGGTGTTAGGCAATTGTGATCCAAGCCATACCCAGCGTCGCCAAGGTAATATTTTCCTTGAGGATAACCAGTCCCTTGGACAGCGCGTCGACAAGAACACCAGCATCCGAAGCCGATCCTTCCCATCCAGCCAAGACAAAAACAAATTTCAAATCGAATGAGCATGCAGCCAGAACATTCTGGCTGTAATACCCTTTGCGATTCCGAAAAGAATGGGCACATCCCTTCTGGGGCTTTGCTGGAATATGTGTTCAGTCCAAGGCTCCAACACAGTCTTTGAAATAAGGAAAGAATTCATCCTTAATTTTATCTGGCACAATGCCAATGCCAGGAAGATGAATAGCACCTGGTCCCAATGCGACAATGGCATTGAGAACCTTGTAACAGTTCCTGAATTTCATTAAAAGGCCATATTAATGAATTGCATAGATTTATTACTTATTTATCGTCGAGCCGCTTCGTTGAAAACGTTCTTGACAGTTTCGATTCGTGGCGTTCTGTCCAATAATGTACAGAAATATACAAAGTTTCTCATCAACAGAAACATATCGGCTGTCTTGGAGAAGCTCCTTGGTCAGCAATACTTCTCGGACTGAGAAATAGGTAGATTTCGTCATCCGAAGGTTCTCTCGAAAACGTCGAGGGTTCCCATTGATCAGCTCTTTGACCCACGCTTGCCGAGTCAAAGAGGACGTGCGACATGGCTCCTTCAATATGAAAGCGGCCGCATACCAGATAACAGCAGTTAAAGCTACGATAACAGATAAATCCATAGAAAAAAATGCAGAAAATTGGATATTTATTTGCGCCACGTTTTGAAAACGGAGCCGAAACGGAGGTCAGACCTCCGTTTTCAAAACCGCCGTTTTGCCCCGTTTTCCGAAAACGGAAACGGAGCTCCATTTGGTTACCAAACGTCAAAATTGCGCAAAACGGCCGTTTGGAAGTGTTAATACCAAGAGACGCATAAAAAACTCTCGCAATCGAGACCGAAGGCGTTTTATATCTGCGGATAAAATCGTGTTGTCTTGAGTCGGTCTGAAGTCACAGTCGGGACTCGGGACCGAAGGTTATTTTATAATAAATGAAACTTGCAGGTGTCCGCCTAACAGCCTTGATGAATTGATTCTAGAAAATAGCTAAACGGCAGCTGAGAGTCAGAACATTCCTGTTGTTATTAAACTATGCAAGAACTCTATATTGAATAATAAGAGACTGAGAGAATCTGATATCTCGATCAATAGATCCCAAAACATAATCCATTATGTATTTCCGACCATAAACATTGACGTTGTCAATTGAGCATTTTTGTTGCTTTCTTATTGAAATCAAATTGTTAATAAGGTGAAGTTTCATGGAAAGCCCGACCTCCTGCACGAAATGTTCCTAAGAACAGCTTCGCTTTGCTATATATACTTATCGGGGTAATTTCCAATGATTCCAGGTCATTAGAATATTCAGGTACTAGACAATCGTCCATCATTCGATTAACTTCATCTGTGGTCAATAAAGGGGCCCATGGTGTGATCTCCATCAACTTGGCAACAGCCAAAGCCAGCCATTTCGGTGAATCAATAAAATTATTACGTCTTCTGCTGAGACCCGCGACCATATCAGCCATATCTCGAGTAGTTAAAACATCTGGCCCTCCAAGATGATACGTCTTCCCAAGTGCTTCAATTCGGTTCAGTGACGACATAATCGCATCTGCAACATTTTCAACAAATACAGGTTGGACTTTCTGACGACCATTGTTAATCAATGGAACAAAGGGTAAACTGGCAGATAACTGCACAAATCGGATTAGAAAACGGTCCTCCCATCCAAATGTCACTGCTGGTCGAATAATGATCGCTTCCGGGAATTCATCTAAGACTAACACAAATCGTTGAATGAATCATAATGATCGTTTTTAAGTAATTACCGACCTGCTTCCTCTCCTCTGGCTTTAGATCTTAGAAAAGGTGAAGGTGAATCAATAGAAGCATTAAGTGCAGATAGATGAACAAATCGTTTAACTCCAGCGTCTTTGGCAGCCCGAGCTAAAAGAGCAGGACCTGTGACATTAACATCCTCGAAGGAGAAATTTCGAGTCTCATAATGTCGGCCAATAAGATTAATGACAACATTAGACCGGCTGATCTGTTCATGATTTATCAAACAGTTTTGAAAAGATGTGTAACTAACAGCTTCATCAATGGATGCTCGATCGCGTAAATGGAAAGGTAAAGCTACAACCTGACCAACATCACCACAGACCCTTAAATGGCGAATTTCCATTCCATCATCTCTAAACGGAACCACAACCTTAGTGGAAATGAGAAATGTTATTATGATAATCAGTACAACAAGACACACTTGAGATCCAATTCTGCCCAAACGATCTACAACATATCGTCCCATAAAGCCAGATGCACCAAATACAGTAGCAGTGACCCCAGATACAGATGACCGACCACCAGGATTAACAAGAAGGCGAGATGTCATGATAGGTTAATACAATGTAATAGGTTCCCTGAATCACTTGATATTATGTATGAGATCTCCTTCAATTTATTTCTCAACTAAGATAGTAAACACATAACAGGTTGCGCTCCTATCTTGTTTATCCAAAATATTTACAATCGTACTAAGCAGATATTGTTCTATTTCATATTGAAATATTATTCTCAAAACTGTACTACAAATTACCTGATCAGAGAATTTAAAATTTGGTCAAGGTCAGGCGTTGGTACGATGCTTTATTGCTAGAGCCTAAAGACCGGATTCGCCATCCTTGACAGGAGTAATAAAGTAACTTGAAATCACATGATGTTTATTATGGAGAGGATCCATGATTAATGGATGATATAAAGTCAAGTGCCATTATATTGCATATGAGTGATAAATGTGGCAATCTGGACAATAACAATATTCATATTATCATAATAATACATGTTTATTGTGTGGTTATTATAGCGCATAATATTTGAGTGTGTTGTGATTGATTCTGCTCTATCAATATCATTAGGCATATTATTGGGATATCAGTCACAAGCTTTTTATTAGCAATGTCATCTTCTAGTCTTCTTAGACCATCATCCCATAATCCCACCATCTATATCACCGGTTTACAATCCAATGTCACCATTCAACATCTTGCCGACAAATTCGGCACCATTGGTCGTATCAAGACTGACAAGAAGACTGGTGAACCAAAGATATATGTTTACAGCGATAAAGCAACCAACGTTCCAAAAGGAGATGGTACAGTGACCTTTGATGATCCTAATGCTGCAACTGCTGCTGTAGATTGGTTTAATGGCACCGAATTTATGGGCGGTCAAATCACTGTGTAAATCTGTTTTTATCAGAAATCTCACCACATTCCTCTATATCGTCCTGCCGCTTATTGGGTTTTACATTCTTTGCGGTTCTTAATGGTCTCATCGTGCAATTAGACAACTTGCCGAGGAGAAAGGATACACTCCCCAGAATAGGAGTGGTGCTGGTGCTGGTCGCAATCGTCAAGATTATTCAGTCCAATATGGTAAATGCTATTTAAATTCCTTTTTTTTATAAAATTCAATTCATACAGGCGATGCTCGTGCAAATTCACATAACACCCGGGATCGCTATGCTGCTGAATCGGATGGTCCTGCCGAATACGAAAAAGGTATTGATACCAGGTAATATTGTTTCCACGATCTCACTTTTTATTCAGGCTATGATGAAAGGCAATCTCAAGGAAATACTGCAGGAGGATCTCGAGGTGGAAATCGTGGCAATATTTCTGGTGGTGAATGGGATTGCCCTAATTGCAACAACATGAACTTCGCCAAAAGAACTGAATGTTTCAAGTGTCATACACCAAAACCTGCATCTGCTGAACAAAACCAATCATTTAATAAGCTTCAAGCGATCCCTAATTTTGCAAACCCAGGCGATTGGAGTTGTAAAGCTTGCTCCAATATAAATTGGGCCCGACGTAATACTTGCAACCGATGCAACACTCCAAAGCCATCCGTTGTGGTCGAGAAACGAACTGGTCGAGGTGGCGGTTATAATGAACGAGACGATACTTATGAAAGACCTGATTCAAGTAGTCGTTCGAGCCGCGACTACCGTTCTTCAGATCGCTCTTACCGACATGAATCGAGTTATGAGCATGCATCAAGAGGTGGTAACTATTCCGATGCTGATTATGGTTATGGATGTCGAGATCGATCGGCTCCATATCCATCGCATCTCGATTCTCACAGTAATCGAGGTTCGGGTTACCGCCCAGATTCAGGATATCGTCGTGACCGTTCACGAAGCCCCCGTCGTTATTAAATACTTCTAACGGATTCTGTGCAGATAATAAAACCAAATTCGGTCCTATTTGATCGATGTCTGCTCTCTAATGTTTCTATTAGCTTTATTTTGATATTGTGGTTGTAGTTATATCACAAAATAACGAAATTGACTTGTTTTACAGACGATACTCAACAATTTGATGTTATTAATTGCAATAGGACCACATTATTAGACAATGAATAAATTATATTTTAACTGTCATAGAAGTTGGTAAGGCCGCTTTCACGTGTTTCTGAATACTATCTTTAAACATGAACATCAAGGCTGTAGATAAGACACTCTTAATTATCTGAGTTTGCATTCCCTGAGAGAGAAATCAGTCCTCCATCTACTGAATCAAACACTTCACCTTATAGGCAGCCAAAATCCCATTTTTTCGAATAATTTGTAATAGGAGCGTTATAACTCCACCAGCGTGTGAAGACGACTGCATGCGAGTCTTTGCCATGATATAAGGATATGTAATGAGTGTGGCAAGAGCTTTAGCCCTATAATGGAGCTCTCAATCAGTCAACATGTTGGAAATGAAACTGTATATACATGGCACCAATCACAAATGACTCTGCATGGGTTAAAGATTCTCCTGCTTCTGATGGACCTGCATTAGCCCTCTTTCTTCTTAACCACAATGATTTCAGCTTATCAAAGACCATGAATTGGATTGAAGGGTTTATAGTTAGGACTAATGCAGGAGTAATGCCCTTATACAGAGATCCAGGTCCTTCTTCAACAATTAATGATTTCAGTGTCAGGAGGAAACCCTCAGCGTGTTTTGCTTTTGAACGAGTCTGCTGAAGCGTTTGTATTACACTAAGAGATGATCACTAGACAGACACGATTTCATGACCTGTAATACCTGATTGGATTCACAAATATCTGGGTTGTTGCACCTGCTAGGATGCCAACAAGCAGCAGATCTAAAGCAGAAGCCGGCTGAGATTCCTTTGAGATAACAGTGTTTTTAAATAATGAATAACTTGAGAAGTAGATGCTATTTTGAACGAGAACCTAGAAGATTATTAAGTGAACAATAGATTAAATGCAAGATGTACCTTGACATATTCACTTGTAATGCCCACGAATAACCCAGAGATACCTTGCTGTTTAGCTATGTCCCTAGAAGAGATAAATAGATTACTTGAAGAGATGGAGCCAAACATACAGAAGCATTAAAGGAACAGATTGCTGACCGGAGCTGTCATCTGCCTGGAGTCGAGTCTTGACCAGATCTAATGGATAAGTGAGAGTAGATGCAATAAGACCAGCAGATACACCCGAGATGGTCTCTTGAGCCAGTTGCAACATAGACTGCTGATTCATAACACTAATGAATGTGACAGGTCTATCATTATATTATGGCACTGCCTGTTTCTACTCTACAATACATCATCTAACTTGTTATAAAATCATTCGATTTATCCAAGCTCTGGATCTATAATGATCTCACCGAGTTTGATCCATGAATTAGAAGGGTTTCGGTACCCGTCAATTTTGATCAGCACATGATAGTTCCCTGCTCTGTACATTAAAACAGGAACTCTATAAAGACCAGAATTGTCGTCTTCAACGACGTCAGTTAAATTATGCATTGTCGCCCGATGTGATATGGCTAGAAGAAAATTGGCAGGTTTTCTGGCAAAAATCGGCATGCCACATGTGTCTCTTGAATCAAGAGTAAAATATCCTTTCACTCCAATTGACGACACAGTCTTGCCATCTTCTACAACTCTCATTCGTAACAGATCTGATTGTGGCTGCAGTATTTTCATCTTCCTGATTATTTGCCGGCTTTGTTTAATTAAACCTGAACTTGCAGTGATTCCTATCCCTAGCTAGATATCAGTAGAAATCATGGGAACAACAGATATACATACATGCTTTTTCATCTGGCATCCACAACCTCTTCAAATCATATAAAATCACCAACGCATGCAACTTGTCAATGAACAAATCAAATCGTTGTTCCAGATGCGAATAGATAAGTCTAGCAGAATGATATTTCCTATTACTGATTAGCATTTCTTGACTTGCTAACAAAAGCGAACCATACCCATCATCAAAATTCACTCGAGTTCTGAATGTCTGAGTAAATTTTGTGCCATTTACATAAACACGAATAGAATCTTTTAGGTCATTGTTTAAAACAAAGGATAACTCAGGAGTATCTTTTCCCAACTCTAAAACAAATATCCTTGAGCAAGTCAAATTCAAGAGATTTAGCTGTACTTATTCCCCATTTCGAACGTGATCTTGCCAAAGCTCCCTCGCCTTGAATTACAATTGCGATCCCATGTCCTTTTCCCATAGATAGCTGCTCCATTCGAAAAATTGTTTCAAAAGCCCACGATGTGAGCACCGGTATTGGCTCGTTCCAAAATATTGAAGAGCGCTGACTGCCCCCATTTGTTAGTTCTACAGCCGAGTTAGCATAATAAAGGACGTGAATACCATGATAATATGCACCTAGAACGCTCCCGTTTAAGGATATTGTCGCATCTCCATTGATAACGAACGGAAATCTTTGTACATCCTTTGTAATAAAGCTTCTAATTGTGAAGTCTTTCATAAGCCTTAGTCTCGGATAACAAGACTTCTCTGTCAAGCAATCATGTGAAGAAATTGCAGGATAATTCCTTAGAGCAAACCTAAGAGCGATATCAACTAAGTATTTGGAAACTCTCAATACTCCTCAAATTACTCTTGTGTATAAAGTAGAGGTTCGTGGTTTGCTGCTCTTATTTCTACGTCAACCTTGGTGTTTTCTAAATGCAGGCATCTATGCAAGACATGAGAAAATGACATTTACTGTGGCATTTTTCCAACAGTCGTTGGTGAAGAATTTGTTCATCGATAAAGCGCTCCGCTACATCGAGAAACCCTGCTCTGTTAGCCAAAAAATTGACATTGACACTATATCAATATGTGAATCAACTTGTCCTTGTTCTTCAGTTCAAGATACTTACCCTACAGTTGTATTTGGTGGTAATTCCCATCTGTTGGAGTCACTAACTGTAGCTATCAAGACTTTGGGATCTGGACTTAGATATTTCAAAGGAACCAAAAATGGACCAGGAACACCATCTGAATCGGTGAAGTATGATTCCGATTCTAATTTAAATTAGCCGAGCAAGTGGTCAATTGAAGGGGAATTACCCATATGATTAACTGTCCAGGAAAAGGCCAGTGGGTTTTTTACCTGGAAATATTCTCAGCATAAAGTCGGTTAAGACCTCTGAGAGCAATACCTTAAATTTCAATGGTAAGACAATTGTATGCAATCCGACAATATGCAAGATCTGCTTCACCAATCCTTGCAAGTCTATTGACATAGATCTGTGCAAACCGAGATTCAAACCAAACATCACAACAATGTTTGAGCGTTAATACTCTAATATTCCGAATTTGGATCGAGGTTGTGCAGTTCTCTCCAGAGGAGGATCTTCGTCGAAAACGGTTAGATTCGTAATCCATTTTTGCTGAACATTATAGGCATTGGCAAAATTGACTAAAGTGACGATTAATGAACAGTCTACGTTACAGTAACGTATTCAACTAACCTTCAAGCAGAAGTGGTAGTGTTGAATTGGTTTGAACAGCCATTAATGCTGCTTCAAATACTTTGTTAACACTGTACATTCTCGGATTAATACATTTAGAGCCTTGACAGCTGCAAAACAATCATATTTAGATAATGAAATCAATTCAAATGCCAACGCACGTGTCCGGCCCAGCGTCAGGATCGCCTACTATATTCAGTATGAAATTTAGATCAGATGAAGAATTGTGTAACATATTCAGAGTCGAAGTTAGTTCAGCAAAGAGGATTTCCTTCCAATACATGGCCATGCGAAAATTGCCTAAATGAATCTCGATAGGCAGTTTGAGCGGCAGTCTAATACCTAATGAAATAAGCCGATTACATTTACAAAGCATAAAACCACTGAACCTATGTTAAACGATGCCGATGACGAATTAGTCTGAACTAATGAGTAGTTGAAGGAATCCTTAGACAATAAAGCGTTGCCATTCGAATTGATATGGTAGTGAATAATACATTGAGAGAAAATTCTGGAAAGGAAATTCCCTCCATAACCCATTGTGTGGACGTTGAAAGCCGGCTTGTGACCACTTATAGGACGCCTTTGACTGTCGTAGGCAGAACCTAACTGCATTCATGTCGGTGACAAAAACAGATACATGTCTAACTATCCATACAGTTTCAGTATTGAGAATAAGAAACGTCAAATTGAATTTGAAATCGAGTAGTCCAGGAATAGGTGCTCCATCACTGGGCGTTTCAAGATATAGTTCTGATGTGGACATCTAAGTTACACTCAAAATCAACAAAAAATTGGAAAGAGATTGGTGATACCTGCATCATTGGGCCGTTTTCGTAGTCAATGGAAAGAAAGATTGAAGGAAGCTCGAAACTGAGCGGAAACTGAAAACCTGAAAAAGCCTGATGCGGCCATAAATGCTCAGATCGTGACTAAGACTACAGAAGCCAGTATACCTGAATTCTGGTCTCGAAGACGAAGCCAATTTCTTGAACCAAAGATTTTCGATCAAACTGGCATAGTGGAAATCTGGTGAAACAAGGAATCGATACATCAGGGGTAATGGTGCCATTGCTGCCGACAGATCCGATTGGATTAATATCAACTGAACGTAATATTGGTAGGGTGAAACTGCAATTAAGCATTAGCAACTGAATATATTTGAGACTCGGCATACCTTGAAGTTGCAGCAGATTTTGTGAAAGAGCTATTAATACAAGAATGGAAGGGTATCAGTCCTTCAGCATATCTCAGCGGATCAGGTAACAGCTGTAATACAAAGCGATGCTGATCATCGTTGTAAGTATGTTTGAGCAAACGTGCCAATTCCATCTCTTCGTTCCGGTTTGCAACATAAATTTTGATGTCCACAGCGACGTCTGAATCCTCTTTATAAGAGAGAGTAACAGGTTTCACCACAACTGAGCCAATATCCAAAAGTTTTCCTTGAATGATGTTTGTGATCACGATTCGCATCGGCTGCAGAAATAATCTTATTGAAGTTTCGAAACCGAATGCAGGAACTGTTCCGTACACAGACAAATGAATAGTACTTGAGTTCGAAGTGATGTTCAACTGACAGGCAGGGAGTTTTGGGGCAGAAGCTGGAAGTGAGATCCTGTATTGTATTTCGCTGAGAATGGTATCAGCAACTGTTGCGGTTTTTGCAGCTCCCGTAATAAGAAGTTGTGATTGGCGAAATAATGATGGATCCAGCAATAATGAAGAAGAAATAAACATCAATGGAGCAGATTGTGATTGAAGTACACGCTCTGTTAGCTGTAAGTCGGCAATGACATTCTCTTCATCTATGGTTTTCACTAACAAATTCAGTTGAGGAAATGACCTCACGGTCAGCTTGAAATCTGGATAGCGAAATCTGGACAGCAGGGATAATCTAAATTTATCTGTATAATCTAGGAAACAGAGAGTTAGAAATCTGCTTAGAGGACACCGTTTTGGTATTACCTACTGAAAGAGTATCTATCAATTCAAGCGCGAAAGCAGAAGGTTTCGACAAAACGTTTGAAGGACTTTTTTGAGTCGATAGATAGAAGCTTGTAACATCACTCAATTTGAAGTCTGCAAACGTTAATTCAAACTCGCGCCTGTTGTCGTGATTTAGGTCCAAGACGAGTTTTGCCGCAACAATATCGCTATCGCTGATGGCAGCATTGATGAGTTTGACAACATTTCGAGCATGTTCTGATTTCACTTGAGCCCTTAATGTTGATGTAGTAATATGACCAAAAAATCCAATCTCAGTTCTATTCCAATCAAGTTCCATAAGAGGTCTCGATCCGGCTAGGAAAAGTGTAAGACATCCGGCTGGAATTTCGATCGATAGCGGTGCCAATTTGAAGAAAGCATAATTGTTTGCTGGATTCGTGACTGTAAATTCAAGTATGAATGGTTCCCCGGGCCTTCCTCCATCCACGTACATTTGTGGTTGTAATCCAAACAGTCCAGAACCGCCAGAGATACCTTGAGGAAGATCAAACACCATACCAGTAAGCATATTTGATAGAAAACCGGAACTTCGATGTCCTATCACCTACAACAGAAGTAAGCTTCGAACAATTAAAGCTGCTGACTGCTGCCGTTTGTACTTTTAATGAAGGAATAGCAGCACTCTTGGAAAATGCAAAGTCCTGAATCAATGAGACTAATTGGCTCTCATCGAAGCGATCTAGCAAAATCTCCAATGATATTTCTCGAAAGCCATCTGCAAGTACAGATACAGGTAAAGGCGTGACAGTAATTTGCCCAACAGCAGCATCATTAACACCAAGATCAAGTTTCAGTGGTGCAAGGGAAACATTCAATTCAGCTTTGCTGGAATAGATAACTGACGCACCCAAAAAAATCGACAGCGGATTCTCAGCTGATCGGTATAATGATCGGAATTTGGCAACAGCAGTCTTCATAGTAAAATTAGGCTCTGCGTCCTTGCCAGTTTTCTTCACAGCAATTGCTTGTTCCTGGTGACGAAGTGTTTGTGTGACAAGGTCAGCAATATTAATAGTCGTTGGTGGCATCTAAACACAAACGTCAGCTCTGGAAATAAATAAGGGTTATACACATATTACCAGATTAAACACATTCTGAAGCATACATACAGGCGAAGAATCATCACTGATTCCAGCTATTTGCAAAGTTAAGCCATCGAGTTTTTGCTTCAGGATCCGCTGAGTGATAGAGCGAATCTCCTTCGCCTGGAACGAATTTCGTACAGTTGGAATCATAAGTGTCGTTGACTGGATTGAAGTTCGGGAATACTGGCCCGAGTCATTGGTGATCAAAGCGATGGTGTGCCCTCGAGACAAGATAGCAAGCTTCAGCTCCGGTATGGGGAAGGAAATGTTGGCACTCGAAGAAGAATGAACGATATTCCACTTCAAGTTAATCATAAGACCTGAACTAGATTGAGTGATATCCTTTCACTTCTAAAACATATTTTACTCTGATTGTCATCGACTGAACTTACGCTTACAGCATCTGTTGAGATCGTTGTTATTGATGACGTTCCAGGTTGATTCGGATACAATATGCTCTGCTCAGAATTACTTCAGAAGATGTTGTAATGAGCAAAAAGAAAACGTACCTCGCCATCAATGGGCAGCTCAATGGGAAACAGAAATATGGGTTGTAAAGACACAACCGCTTGATATTTCATCTCAATGTGTATAGGTTCCTTTGATATCATCTTGCTGAAAACAAGAGCAGCAAGGTATCGATTTTCAACCAGAACCTCTGTAATCAAATGCACCTTGTTCATACCACTGCGAATTACCGAGCTTCTTTTTTTGCCTTTAATGAACTGAGGAGAAGACGCAGTGATGGTGAACATAGGCAATGATGACCTTCAGCGAGTTTAAAAGCCATTGATCATGGATACAATTCGGCAAACTAACCCTTGCAAGTATATTGTTATCTTAGCTTTAGACACACCGAGAGATGCTAATGATGGATTATTCAAAAGACCTTCAACATTAAATTGGATCGCATCAGAGCATAGAGAAGTAGATTGAATTTGTTGCAAGACGAAGGTGGAATTTACCATCTTCTTTAGCTGAAAGGCAACGATGCCGGTATATATTGAAATTCCCAATGCTAAAATCAGTAGCACTGCACATGACTGTCGGCGAGTATTTATCAGACGTTTTTCGCGATTCTCTGAAAAGGAGCTTTCAGCTCTGGAATCACAATAGCCATGTTGGTAACAGATAGAAGATGAATCCGGAACTGGATCACCGACCAAAGATATCGGAGACAGAATTGGATTGGCGTCAGGTATAGGAGGCTTTACAAGATCCACAGATATATTTGAAACTACATCAACTTCGAGAGATCTGCTAAATAATCCTTCTTCGCGCGTTGATTGAGGAAGGCCGCCATTCAAATCATCCAAAAATTCCTCTGATTCCATAATGCCACTATTTTCTTGATTTCTATAAGAGTCACCGATTATCTGGAGCTGAGAGTGAGAGCATGAGTCCTGAAATTGACTGGGGACATGATGACGGTCTTCTCGATGACATGAGTCTGGCATTTGAACGTCGAGTGTGTGATAGGAAGGGATAGATGGGGGTCACCATTCCATCAAAGGGGTAACCTCGTCTCTATGGGTAACATCATACGCATACACACAGCCATTACGCTGAACATTACGAATAGGTACGAGATGACACGACTCAAACTCCCTACGAGCTATTCTCTGCACGATTTCAGTGGGTGCATCGTCATCGACCTGAAAACACGTCACATTCTTTCTGGCTATCACCGGAATACGACCACTTATACGCATGATATCCCAATTCTGACCTTGATACATATGGACGACAGGTCAGCAGCATCTCAACAATAACATAATGAATAAATCGCATCGTAAAATTCTTGAACTACTGTAATATAGTCTGCACAGGTGGCATATCACTATCAGCAATGGATTACAGTACACTGATAATTACTACAGTATCTATGGTTTCGGAATATTTCGCATCGAGAAGTTCGTAAACTAGCAAATGACCCATATAATTACTGTTTGTACTTTGAAAGCGCCGGTTTAAAAAATATACCCATTGATACAGTAACCAAAGGGTAGGATAGCCAATTTGCCAATTTTTAACTAATAATTCAAGAAAAGTGAACTTTTGTAAAAATGCGTTTCTGTTGGCACCGATGGTGTTAAATATTCAATACATAAATATGTTGACTAAAGGCCTGGCAGAACCCATTTCCATATATGATGAACTATTAAATAGAGTAACGTGAATATCCAAGTCATATGTTTATATATATAGAGGCAGTTCCAGTTTCACACTTACATCAATCAGGATATCTTCATTGACCTTCATTATGACAAGGACATTACGTCAATATCGACAAAGGACCCATCCGATGTCGCCTCCAAGCATACCTGAAAAACCACCCGCACATACAAAATCGCCTCGTCTGCTATCAGCTTTCGTCATTTTAATTGCAGCAACATCTTTCAAAATCCTATTAATCCATTCATAGTATGCTGTTATGTTGCAGAGTAAATATATTCTGATTTGGTTTAGTCGAAGCACTGATTTCGAAGTTCATCGTAACTGGCTTGCAGTTACCCATTCATTGCCTTTGACGCAATGGTACAAAGAGGTCGCTATAGCTATTCTATAAACATTTAAAACACTGAATAGAATATAGAAAACAAGCGAATGGACTTTGGACTACCCTCCTTTCTTTGCTTGGTTTGAGAAACTATTAGCTGTGTTTGCATCATACTTTGACCCTGGCATGCTTATTGTCTCCAACCTCAATTACGCGTCCGATACCACTGTTCGCTTTCAAAGACTATCAGTGATTATTACCGAATTCATTCTCATTAAGGCTGTCATGATGTATGTAATTCCGTTTTGATTTCAGTTCATGAAGTTCTGAATACTGTTAGGTTTATTGCGAAAGAGAAGCGTGCCAATAAGGAGTGGACTGCAGATCAGTTTGCCATCTTTGCCCTTACTGTATCAAATGCTGGGTTGATTATTGTAGATCGTAATACTCTATTACAGATTATTAATCATAATCATCTCAGCGTTTTGCAGATATTCATTTTCAATATAACGGATTTCTACTTGGTATTCTGGTGTTATCGATGTATTTCATCGCAACTGTAGACGGTTATGAGGACGTTTGATGTGACTCACTCGCTGATTATCAAGCTTAGGGCAAAGATCTTGTTGGCGGTATCGTATATGCTATTTTAATCAACTTTAAGCACATCTGTATATTACTGTCCTTTGCTTAGCTGTCGGTTTACTGGTTCTTTGCCTTAGATGCCTATGCTGCACCCTTGTATTTCGTCTATCTGTTAAGGCACTATTGCTTTGTGAAGTTGCCGAACTCAGACTCCAGAAGATTTATGCTGAAAAATTTTGCTGTTCTTGGCTGTGCAGTTACGACGGTCAGACTCAATTAATTAATTCAAACTTTCTAATGTTCAACATGATAGGTTTTCTTGGTGTCACTTGGCCCTTTCATATGGCATGGTCAGCTCTTTATAGTGTTAGCTCGACTGTTTCCAGTAAAGCGAGGTCTTACACATGCTTATTGGGCACCAAATTTCTGGGCTATGTATAATGCATTAGATCGAGTGCTTATTGGTATCAGAGATGTCAGATGTTGCAAACTTTGCTTGACTTCTTACAGTTGTACTTGGTCGCAGAGGAGCCAACAATAAGTCGCTAACAAGAGGAGCGATCGGTGACGTCGAGCATGTAATCCTGGGGCACGTTACCCCTTCCATTGCTCTAATAGTATCGCTTCTAGCCATGGCTCCAGTTCTAATTTCAGGTTTGGCGATCGGTCCTTTAATAGATCTATAGTAATGCTCATGAAGTTTGGCGTCGGCCTTATAAGGACGTTTTCGCTTCAGCGCTTTGCTACGTCATGATGACTTCATTTATGTTTGGTTGGCATGTCCATGAGAAGGCCATATTAATGGTTACAATTCCGCTCTGGTTGGTATCTCCCAAAAAATCTGACTCCTCGAACTCACGTGATCGGCAGTTTGATCGCCAGACGCTCGCCTATACATACCGAGACTTTCCTTTTCATGAATCTCATTGCCAATTACTCTCTGATTCCATTATTGTTCCGTGCAGAAGAAGCATATATACGTATTTGTTTAGTATTTGCTCACTCAGCGTTCAGTTATATACTATTAGGAAGTGCATTGCAATGGTCTGTATTTAGTTGGAGATGCTTAATTACTTTATACTGATTGTGTTTGTAGGAACAAATACGCATGGAAGCATGTTTTTTACCTGGTCTACGTATTTGGGCTTCTTGCGATTCAAAGTTTGATGTTTTTACAACCAATATTTTCATTGAAGATGGAGTTCTTACCTCTTCTGTTGACTTCAGTTTATTGCAGTGCCGGAATGATCATCTGCATGGTTAAGCTCCTTCAGATTCACTATATAGACTCGCTGAATACTAGTAATAAAATCGACTAATCCATGCATTTAATGAGTATTTCCTATTCAAACAATCCTTTTCCTTTGTTTGTTGGTGTGATTTTTGAATGAAGGGAAGATCTTTTTTCTCATGTTTTCCAGGTCCTTTCGTAAATAATCAATCTCTGCGCTCTGAACATGAACGAGATCAATCAGGTTACGCCGTAAACTCAATGCTTTCATTTTTTTTGCGATGTCCTCAGATTCCCCATTCGCATCTGTCAAATAATAAGTGAAAATTAGCAGATAGACGCTCGCTTATTACGTCGAGTGCCAATTATTTGACGACGACTTTCAACAGCCTCTTGGAGGTCTCTTACAACCTTACTGAGGCGTTCATTTTCAGTTTGTTGCGAGTGAATCTTATTCTTTAGTTTATGGAAAGTTCGTTTGGATTCCGTGATCTTCTTCATATGGATCTAGGAAAAGTCATAATCGGTAATAGACAACACGAATATATTACATTATTAAGAAATGCTGTCTTTTGCTGTAATTGTTCGATTTCATTCGCATGTCTGGTCTCGTGACCACCAACTTTGATTAGTTCTTGCAAAGCTTTAGTGACTCGTAGTGTTTGGAACTCAGCCGTCTGTGCCTGATATTCCTGCAAAGTCAGATCGTAGCTCTTTTTAGACCAAATCAGCATATTAATTCCTTTTCGAAACTCGGTGATTTCTCTCAATGTCGCAACCTTGTCTTTGCCTAATTCGATGACTTTTTCGTTAAACTTCTCAACAATGGTTCGATCAATCAGCTGGCAATCTTTAAGATCGGTAATTAAAGGACTCTCATCGATTTCAACTTGACCCTGTTTAGCCTTGACCATGACTATTGTGTTTAGCGAAGCGAGCGCTTGATCCTGATATGATTTTTCTTTTTTATCTGCCAGTTCTTTAATTTGAGTTTGAGTTTGTACTTGTTGAGATTCAAACCAATCAATACGCTGTTCCATTGCCTCAATGTCTTGAACAAGTGCTCTCATCGTTTGTTCTTGTGAGAAACGCAATGCTCGTTTTTCTACAAACCGATCCCACACAGCTACAGATAGTTCAGCTGGTTTCCAGGATTGAATTTCATTGTCAACAGCAACACCATCAGAGCGAAGGCGATCATCGCGCCCAGCGAACGGATCCAAACCAGTAGCATCTGATGCATTACTCGGATTATGAGAAGCATTGGGAACGGCACCCAGAGTCTTCTTGTTTCGAAACCATTTAAACAGTGTCTCTACTAGGATCCCAGCATCTGCAAAGTCTTTTCTGAAATATTTCTCTGCTTGTCGCAAATCGGAATGGATCTGTTCGTGCTGTTTTTGGAGCGAATCTAAATTGCGACGCAAAGTCGCAATGGAATTGGCCACATCTTGCTTCTTGTTCTGTAAATCTTCCATCAGCTTATCATATAGACATAGCTGATTCCTCTTATTCTCAATAACAACTAGTTCATTCTGTAGCTGAATCATGCATAGTTCCAACAGTAGTATACGACCTTGAATCTTCATCCTTTTGGTTTTAATCTTTTCAATACGCTCATCGAAAGTACGAATAATGTCGCTGACATCATTTCGAGATTTTTTTAGCAAAGTTTCCAGTTGCTTTTTCCTTGCTTCACGTTCTTGTGCCTTAGCATTGCATCTTTCAATATAGGAGGATGCTATTTGTTTCTCCTCTTCAGTCCATGATGACTCTGGAATGCTATCCATAAATTTGGGCTTCTCAATATCAGCAGAAAGACATGATAGTCCTCGCTGAGATTCTACTGTTCCATTCATCATTTCTTTAAGTGCTCTTTCTGTCACATTATCTGCTTTTCTTATAGCATCAGCTTTTGCGATTTCTTCGTCCTCTTTTCGTTTTCTCTCCATCTCACTTTTGCTCAAAACTAAAGGTACCATAATCTCGGAATCCTGCACTTCCAATACAACACTGGCATGTGGCTGATCTCTAATTGCGGTAATCGAACTGGGATCAAAGATTATCCCCAGTTCAGCTGACACATCGAGAATTGTCTTTCGTAATTCTTCTATCTTCTCCACTTCTCCTTGACGAATATTGTAGAGAGCTTGGATCTCAGAGTTGAAGTCACGACGTAATTTCTCGATTTCTATCTCAATCAAGATGGTTTGCATAATCTTCTTCTGTTCGCTCCATAATGTAATTGGATGAAATTCATTACGCTCCATAAAGCTTGCAGGCATAGCCGCTGAATTTGTTGTCGCTGAATTTAAATCGGAAACTTTTACTGCGTTCAATGATTTAAGTGATTTTTCGTTCGACTCTGTTCCCGTTAATGTCGACACCTGTCTATCAGCTAACTCTGGATCGATAACACCACATTCGAATATATAACGCGACGGCAGAAGAAGACGATCAGGTCGAAAACCACCGGTTGGATCGAGTTCATCAGAGAGAAAATGTCTTTCTAGCATCTGCATCTGTCTTAAATAGAGAACTCGATCTCTTAACAGAATGGTGTGTTGCGATCGCTGAATGATGGGAAAATTATTGACGTAGACAGGAGCTTGTAATCCAGAAACTGACATTTCTTTAATCTCCATCAAATCCCAAGTAGAGTGCTTTACTCGCTCACAAAGCATCTCATATCGTAATTTATCGTGTTCGATCTCACGCTGAACGCTTTGTAATCGCGAAGCCCCTTTACAAAGCTCGTCAGCTTCTAACTTCTTGTCAATAACCAATTCGTCGATTTCCAGCTTCTCTAATACAGAACAGGAATCGTTTTTCGATATCAAATCAGCGAATGTGTTTTTTAACGCCGTTAGTTTAGATTTGATGCTGTCCATTACAGCCACATCTATTCTTTTATCCGATATTCCAAGTTCTTCAGATTGGTCTTTACCAGAATCAGTGACTTTCATCTCTTCCGGGTTTGATGAAATCGTGGTCAGGTTGTTCAAGAAGTCCTCATTAATTAGAGAAATATGCATTTCTGGAGTATCTCTGTTCACAACGCTGCTCAATGATTTGATTGAATCGGTGATGTGGAAACAGAAGACAGCACCATCAGCACCAGCGCTCAGCAATGTTGAGGATGCAGAACAAAGAGACACTGATAAAGCACCTCCATAATCTGAGTTATGAGCAGGTATAGTGATAGTTCGAGAATAATTATGTCCATATCGTAATATGATATAGCCATCTGTGCCACAAGTAGCAATGAAGTTATCTTCTTCTGATACTGCAATATTGTGATCAGAACCGGTATGTGAGACCAACTCATGGCTTGACAATGTTTCGGCTTCTTCTATCATCGCTTTAGATGAACTATATATGAAACGCTTGAATGAGCGATCCAGACAGACAGCATAAAGACTCGATGACGATGTTAATGGCCACATCAAAGACGATAACGATAATCCAACGAACTGGGATTTGGTTGTAATGATACGTCCATTCAGAACAAGCTGTTCGTTGCCGAGAGGGACATTCGGTAATGAGAACAGCTCATCTGGCAGAGTAACCAACAGAACTTCCCCGTGACTGTTGCTGACCAAAAGTTGGTTCTTGTTCGAGCTCCAAGTACTGGAAAATATTGGACCAGAAATCGATGCAATAGCAATCAATTCTAGTGTAAAACTGATAAAAAAGGCAGCTCCATTATCAGTTAGAACTGAAGTCATGCTGTTGTTAATATTGGATCGAATTGACTTGATCGAATCACGAATATCCAGTTTGTGTGATCGAATCAACCTTGGCTGACGAACAAGCCGGATATCAAATATAGATACACAGCCATTGTCATGACCGATAAAAAGCAAGCGATAATCATACGTCACATGCAGAGCAGAAATATACTTACGAACCGATAACGATGAGATCTGATGTTGCTGATGCAAATCCCATATTTGTATAATCCCATCTCTGCTCCAGATTAACGCTTGTTCGCCCGAGTTAAGTAGTATAGATTGGCATTGGTACTGCTCATGATAAGAAACCCGATTCCAACGCCTAACCTGCAGGAGCATTTACTTCATTAATACATTGACAGACTCGCGAAACAAACCAAGCATAATCTGGTTAAATGACGATCGGAACTTCCAGGTTCTTCCAGAAAGTCATGGTTGAAAGGCGCTGAGAAGAGACGTCCTGAGTTGTCCATTACCGCTACAAACTGGTAGGAATCGAAAAACGAAATAGAAGAAATTGGAACAGCAATAGAGCGGCTATTTGTAAAGGAAATAAGACCAGTGCAGATTAGTGTCATAATAAAATACCTATCTGTTATTGGAAGATCCAAAGAAGCTATAGGTTTATATTCTTGTCCAATCTCTAAAACAGCAATGGACCCCAGCATTCCCAATAGTAAATGATTTCTAGTGAAAGCCATAGCAGTGATCGCTGATTCATCTTGAGCACGATATAATAATTCAGGACCTGTCCCAGATGAATTGCTGGATGTTGCAAAGACTCGCCCAGCGGATGTTGCAAATATGACCCGATGTGCTGCATCCCAGATCTGACATGTAATATTCTCTTCGGGTTCGGGTCGTGGCAACCTCCAGGCCCTATAAACTCACTGAACTGCTGTTCATAATATAAAATTGATAGGAACCTAGACTGGAGCCCATACTCTCCATAGTTCTTAGACAGCTGCCAGATGGTGATGGATTGGTTGGTGGACGTCACAAAGAGTGAATGGTCTATTGGATCGAACCTGATAGAATATGATCATGATAAGACTATAATATGTAATAGAGAGAGAGATAACGCTACATGCAAGTTGTGATATATTCATGTTGATCTCTATCTAGATTATAGTATGTCATCTGTCTCTGTGTTGTTATATCCCATACTATCAATCTATGTTCTGGTATATCACTGATAGATATACATCGACCTCCATATTCTGATAGACACACAATCCGCTGCCGATCCAGGCCGCCTTCTGATGTCAGACTACCGACCAACGTGTTATCAGGGAACTTGAATACATTGATAACAGGCTCATGTCCATGACTAGCTACTGCTATTAGGCTTGCTAGAGGCTCGCTTAGTTGAATGGAATACATCGGCGGCGATGTGGGTTTACAAACCATGTCGAGACGTTGATATCGCATCAAGGCTTTGTCCTTCATCTACATATATCGGCTCGGATGGCTCGCTACCTTCCAGACATTCGAAAAAGACAGCATTTCCGCTTTTATAGGCGAAGCTGTGATTGGATACAAATTTAAGATCGGTAGAATCAAGGCAGAACGAGAAGCTAAAGATTTGCTGTTAAAAGATATGGAGTAAGGTGATGGTATCTAACCTGATTGGTAAGCTTCTAGAAGCCATACCCTATGCCTTATATCCACTAATCAGCTGTTTAAAGGATAATGGAAATATGTTAAAGTAAGACAGGTCACAGAATCATGACGGGATAATAAATAGCTTGTTGAATGGGAAATGGTTATATTGATCATTTGTTTACCAGGCAGTGCCGGCAGCAACACCGGTTGGAACAGCAGCGCTTGTGTCGAATCCAGATTCCACAGCCTTCTTCTCTTCATCCTTACGTTCAGCACGGACGAACTGTTTACGTTCAGGCGGGTTACGGTTCTTGCGACCAAGAACAGATCGAACACGAACAACATGAGAATGAATAGCGCATGATACACAGTATTGCATCTTGAGGTATAACTTGGGAATCGTGTATTGCTTGTAGACACTGGCATCACGAATATCACGTTGAGCAGCAGCATCAACCATATTGCGAACCAAGAACCGGCTCACAGCTTTGTCTTTAGGGACAGCACGATGACAGTTGGAGCAACGAATAGCCTTAACATGACCACGGTTGCAGCGGTTCTTACCACCATTACGACGTTTCTTAGTCATGATTACAGATGCAGGATGGGTAAGAACACGATCACGACTGTAAAGATAAAGCGAACGAGTCCGTCACGGACTTCCATCCATTCTACTCATTTAATATTTATATGATCTGACCCCTAACAATACAACTAATTTTCATAATATTTCCCAAACAAATATTCCATTTGCATTTTCGATCATGACATATTACTGGCATATCATATCTTATCGTAACTCCAATAACAGGCTCGTAGAATAGGGTTCTCATCATTTTGATCTTCAATTGTGTTGCCGACCTGTGCCCGGTACTGCCGGCTTCATAACATTACCAACGAATAGGTTTCACAAGTTATCCCAAATTGACGAGTTCTTAAGAATTCTGACCTCCAGACTATCTAATGAATTATGGAGTGAATGTTACTGGACATGAAGAAGAGTACTGTTCTTTTTCTAAAGGATTGAAACCGTCAATTCTCTCAATATGCCGAAACTTTCCACATCGAAGCACAAAAAGATCATTCGATAATGAGCAACTGTAGTTAATGTATGTATTATTTATATATATATATGATCATTTCAGGACTTAAATCACAATTCGTGTTGAATTATAACACATATTATATACTTGGATATACAAGAAACAGAGCAAACACAAATGTTTTTGGGACCTGACTAACACTGGACTCATGTTCGACAATAGGCGGGTAGTGTCAGATTGAAATGTTTTCAGTGACGAGGAGGCAGAAAGACGCTGTATGACGTTAAACTCGAAGATGATCGCGAGACATAATCTTTACTTGAATTCTCTATTACATATTGTACTAACATTATATTAATAATAGATATAGTTCCAAGTATTCGGGTTTACAAACGTTCTGGGAACGAGTCCGCTGTTACCAAGCATGTGGCGCTTGAACTACACGTTTACGACCTCTCGTTGCAAACGGTTCTTTCGATAGCTGACAATGGGGACGATTCAGCAGCGAAATGGAGCTGTTCGTTAACCTCATCTAAAGATCGTCATTGATATAATATGATTTCCATGATATTGATGGAGAATATGAGAAGAATTTATACTAAAACGACTTTGACAATAACCATCCAAGACGGTTTTGCTTTCTTTTGAGATGCAGAATCAGTTCTTGCATGTAGGAAATTTCGCAAAATAAGAATTTGATTAAAGCTAGGGTAGGGTTAGGGTTAGGGTTTTGCAATGCCGCTGCGGACTTCATGTGACCCCCCCCATCATGATTTTCATCAAGTTCGAGAATGTTTTACATTAACAATGATATGAGTGATAGTGATTATGATGATCCAGATCCCAGATTTATATCTATTAAGGCGAGATCTTTACCAACATTACCTAAACGTGCATCTGTCACTATCTGTCCTGATCGACCTCAATGTGTTCTATCATTAATCAGCTGTAATCATGATGCCAATCTGGCAGCTTTAACATCCGAATTCTCTGTTAGATTATATGATCCAAATAATCTACATGAGATTGGTATCTTAAGTAACCATACAGATGTTGTTAGAGCATTACGTTCTGTACCTGATACATCTCTATTATTTACTGCATCAGAAGATGGTATGTTTATTACAACATCTCTTTATAGATCTCATTATCATGATATCAGGCAGCTGGAAATTAGTCGATTTACGTACTGGATCTGTACAGATATCTGTACATACTCAATATCCATTATTATCATTTGATTGTAATGGTATATTAGCTGCTGCTGGTATTGATATTCATGGTGATACAGCTATATGGGATATCAGGTTAATAATCATATTATATATTTATATAATCATCTTCTTTCACATTCTTGTTAAATCACATCAAATCTGATTTATTCATTTTCATGTTGCTCAGGAATAGCTCTTCTCAGCTTGGCACTTTGAATGAATTCCACACAGATGAAGTTCGTGATGTTCGATTTCATTCAGTTTATAGATCAGTTCTATTTACTGGATCAATTGACTGTCTTATCAACAAATTTGATCTAAATGCATCCTCTCTTGATGATGCTCTAATATCAGGTACGTAATATTTGCAGGACGTACTGGCTCACCAACTTATCTACATATTGCAGTTTTCAATACGAATCAATCGGTGCGATCATTTAATTTCTTTGGTGGAAGCAGTGAATATCTGTATTCAATATCTGAGATCGAGACTATGACATTATGTAATTTATCAACTGATGAATTAATATGTTCAGTAGATGATATCTGTTCAACAATATCAACTGATCTTAGTGTTCGTTATCTCATTGATTGCTATTATGATATACAACATCAATGTCTATCTGTATTTGCTGGCAATTATTATGGTGATATTATTGGATGTTTAGTATCACCAAACAAACTGGAACCAGCTATGTCATTATTTGCAGGTCATAGTTCTGGTGTGAGAGCTATGACATATATTAATAAGGTTCTATTCACAGCTGGTGAAGATTCCAATATCATCTCATGGACATTTGATAATATATTATAATAACTGATTCAGCTGCTATATCTAATATTATATATTATGCAGCATTTGTACAATATTCCATCATTACACCTGCTGGAACATCTCCTCAACAACACGCTGTCTGCGCTCATTGAAATTAAAACCGGCCTTGACCGCCATCTGTATTATACGTTGTGCGGTCTCGACCTGGTCCAGTACGGCACATAGACGTAGGAGTCGGAAAACAGTTCTGGGTAGTGGATTCTGACATGATGTGAATCTTTGAAAGATATTGAGAGCTTGTTCTAATTTGTGATGATTATTGAGAGATTGAAGTGCAATAATTGATTTGATAACAACATCTAGATGATGTCGATCTTGAGCATTCTTATGTAAATGTTGATCTGGAGACATTCGTTGTACAATCTTGTATAGAGCAGGACGATCTTGAACATGAATATATTGAAGATCATTAGGTAACATCCATCCTAATGCCAGATATGTTTTTATAACAATAGGAGCTGTTGCTTCATCTGTACATGCATCATGATATCCAGCTTGTGACATCATCTCGATCTCTGATAGTATACAATCATATTGTTTACGTTCTAGATAATATCGTAATGGACGACTGAATAGAAATCTAAAACAAAACTTTCATTCAGAGATGAGAATGCACAGTTTCAAAACCGCTGAGAATATAGAAGATATAGAGTTGGCAGTGGGTATGGAAATAATTAAATAAACAATATGAAAGATGATGTTGACTAACCTGAGCTCTGGTCTAAATTGATTACAGTATTGTTGTCTCCATAATAGAAGTGTGTTAATATCAGATTTGGATGGATTTAGACAATGATTACATATACGATGCCATATAGCACATGATATCTCAATACAATTGATCTTCATATTATTCAATACAGATTCAGTTACATATCTCCATTGTACATGTCGTAATCCAGATTCAATACAGATCAAATAATCGTGAACATCAACCTTTATATGATGTTGTTGATCTAAGATATCAAGGACAGCATTATGATTTCTAGCATGTGTATAGGCCCACATCAATCTTCGTCTTATTATATGTGTCATAATCTCATTATGTTCATCAATTACAAGATCATGTGGATGTCCATACCGGCCCATTCCAGCTTGGAAATATGTGATCATTTCAGGTGTTAGGCGACAGTTTCTCAGGGCACATTCCAATGCAGTCCAGGAACGAAGATCATCGTCCTCAATGGGATCCAACAGGTCGAATAGATGCAGCAAAGCACGACGTGAGAGCCGTCGCCGAGTCGTGCAGGACCATGAGATCCAGGCGCGGGCTTCAATTCGGTTGTGTACTTTGAGGATGGTGTCCTGTAATGCAGAACGTGGACATTGTTGAAGAGTAGCAATACGATCATATAATTTAGTAGCATCGTTGATGTGATTATGTGTAATGAGAGCTCGAATATTGATGGCTAATAATGTAGTATTAGGTGTATGTGGATGTATAATACGATCTAGTATATAATATATCTGTGTAGGTGTAGCAGCATTAGCTATCTGTATAATATCATATGGAAGAAGATCACGTTTATGTCCAACATCTGTCTCAATATATAACAGATTAATTATATCTTCTGCTATATCACGCTGTCCATTATCAATTAAATCCTTCAGTATGAGACCAATATATCGAGATGGTATTCGAATACCATAGTGCAACATAGTATGAAATTGATTACGAATTTCATAGGTCGGTATCATACCAGCACGATATCGTTGAAATAATACATCTAACCAGAGATGACGGGGTGGTATTCGACCAGATCGTAGACTATTCTGAATGTGATCCCATTGCTGATCATGAAGTATATGATGTGAAGATATACATCGATATATAAGAGTATGGCTGAAGATGACAGCACGATAGATGTTGATCAATGGACGCAACGATCTCAACATATGATAAGATCATAATAACTATATTTGGTGTTATATCACGCATCCATATATAGATATCATACTCATATTGATTTATATCATCTCTCAATATCATACAATATCAACAATATCAACTCACGACTTGCAACTTCCATTTCGGCTAAATGTGAAACAATGAATTCATTAGACGTATTAGGAGAGTTCCCCATTGTGGCAATATTCAGCAAATTTTGATACTGATTTAAGCTGGATCTGACCCGGGATTAAATCACCAGATTCTGGCTCTAGAAAAAAAACCATTTAAATCTGGTTAAATAAGGATGTGAGATTTGATACCAGATTGATATGGGCTTAGATCAGTCTGCAAGCATCTTACTGCATCTCGATGTCGTCGAACTTTCATATCAACATTCATAATAGAATCCTGAACCATACCAATCTCTTTCACAAATCGTTCACTAACCTCCATAAGTTCTGTCATTCGTGGTCTTTGTTTATCGAATAAATGCAGCTCTTTCTTCAGATGTTGATTCACACGTCGAGCTAATCGAATCTGAGACAGCAGCGAGGATCGATCGCGATCGGCCCCAGTCTCATCACGATTAAGATCTGCTGAGTTCTGAGCAACATCAATCTTATTTAATTCCTAGAATATCGATATTAATAGAGAATGAGATGTATTCAGAACTGAAACCTTTAAATCAGAACATAAATCTTCTGATACAGTGAGAATATTGGCTATAATACATAGTTAAAAATAATGAATAATACAAATATATCCATTCTATACCTAATGTATACAGCTCCATTTTATCAAGATTTTTATCTAAACACTGAACAATAGTTTGATGAACGGTTTCTACCAGAGATACAATACGATCACGATCAATATCGGAAGGGGCTTCTTTCTTTAAGGCCAACTCCAGGGCATCAATGCCATCACTACACAACAGCATCAGAGCAAAGATCGAAGCCATTAAAACACAGATTAGTAGCACCAGAGATAGCTATGGGCACAGTTGTAGACATCGTCCATGATAGCGACTGGAGCTACCTCCAAGAATACATTTGCTGCATCAATAACTTGTTCTGGTATCATCACAACTCTTTTAATGTAATAGCCACAGCTGCCAACCGGAGCACTATTTAAATCTTCACCTGTAAAAAAACAGGGCAAAGTTTCGCACTTTTCTGTATTTTCAATTGCACCAGTGCAATAAACTTGCACTTTCCGCGCACTTTAACACGGACTTTACCATGGCACAGTTGACGATAAACTTTTGCGCGGTTAACTCGGCGTCATCAAACTCCAATCTCCAGTGATCTGATACATGAAACCAGGTGGATAATTTCAGTACCACAAATTCTCTAATCATTGCTTCGTCGATCTCTCGAGAGCCATCACATGCTTTTGGGTTCGTTCACAATCAATAATATGTTTCAGAGAGTGGGTACCTACAATTGTTGCTTCCCAGCTCACACCATAATAATTCACATTGATATCAGTTCTTTAGCAAATGGTATATTAACCATGATGCTGGACCGATTACAAATAAGCCAAATTTCGACTTGTGTAAAATACACAAATAACATCAGCATTACTGTGCATTAGTTTACACATAATCAACGTGAAGTCTATAATAGTTCATTGAGATGAAATAGAATCCGAACCGTCTCGCTTCAGCCTTTCGCGTCTTTTCATAAGACAATTAGCCAAATCTTTAATTGTCTGGCTATTAAGACGATGTAAAGTTGACTCATAGAATCGGCTGAGATCTAGACCCTGATCACGTTCATATTCGAAAGCCTGTAATGATATAATCAGCAATACACAGATTGGATTATCAGTAATAGAAACAAGAAAATATAATCACCAATACTGAATACATTGAATTAAGATAATGATAGAATAATGCAATAATATACTTGAATTAACATCTCAATTTTGTCAACATCTTTGACATATTTCGCCTCTGCTGTTTCTGCCTGTTCATACCTAAACGTAGAAATGAGAAACATGGAGACATAGACCTCAAAGACTATAAAATACTCATTCCAGAGCTGCCTAATCCGATCCTGTACAGGCCCATCCAGATCAGCTAACATTTGATCCAGAGCTTGACTTTCCATCATGTGTTTGTCATGCTTTGATATTCCAGAATCTGGTGTTAAATCTCCTATTATAGCTTCTGCCATATCATGAACAATACTTAACTGAACACACTGTATAACCAATACCACATAATCAGACATTTGCTAAGTTACATAATAGAACAAACAAATTATTGTGAACAGATGAAGACCCGAATATCTCTCAGTTATGAACAAAGCATGGAATTGTGAAATCAATAGACCTTATTGAAGTCGATTTGGTCATTTTGTATGATAAGACTGAGAATTGCCATTCGATGCATATGATCAGATATAGATTCAGGTAGATTAACATGAGACTGAACCCATCCAGTCCTCTTTGTAGTTTTCAGACGACCACATGTTAACAGAAATTCCAATATCTTATCTGAATTAGGCATTTAATTGTTTCGCAATCTATCAATCTGTCTATCTATCTAGGTATCTATATTCCCAACTACAATCTCATCACAACAAAACCATGAAATTATTTACAGAATCCATTTTACTTTTTTTAAATCACTAATATTATGCATGATGAAATGGGAATACTTTTACTCGAGATGTAATCATAGATCGGTATGTTCAGGTTCAATAAGAGGAATAATATGACATCCAAGTAAACCTCGTCCTGACCAATTTCTTGGTGTTAATACCAATGTAATCGGATCAGGAGATGAATCTCGACGAATTACAACAGCAAATGGACGGTTTTCGCTGCGACGAACCAGATCAGCTATAGAATCAAGAGCACGTCTTGCTCCTGTCATTGTTAAGATCACAGTGCCAAATTTTAGAATGATATCAGCAGGGCGAAGTCCAGCATCATATGCTGGTGATCCATGTTCAACCGAATTAACACGACAGAATCCGATTAGAGCTGGACCTTCAGCTATCCCATTATCAATACTGTATTGACCAGCTTCAACAACAGCTGCAGCTGGATATTCAGGATCAATTCGATTATGTTCTGATGTGATCGAGATCGGGGTCACATTCCCTATATTATATTCTTATTGGACCAATTAACACCCCATATACAAATAATATAAACCTGTCTCTTTTTGAACTCGAATTAATTCATGATATTCATTAAGAATCTCTCCTAACCGGGCCATCACCTGTTTAATATTCGATTATTCGTTTTCTTATCATAAAGGGAACGAGTGAATGGCTTAATTACGAACAAGTTTGAAAATCATTAAACTACTTGATTAAACAATAACGTGGTTAATCTGCAGTCAAAAAATTGATAATATGATTGAAGAGCAAAACAGCGAAATCTGCTACAATTGGATAAAGGTGTATACGATAAGATAATTTCCCATACTAACAATATATACCTTTTTATGATCGTTTATAGCAGAACGCATAGAGCTAGCATGAATTCGAGCTCCATGATGATCAACACCAACCTTTGGGAATCCATCATGATCAATAAGCTGTAATGGTATCTGTGTAGGATCTAAACCCTGATTAATAAGCCATGACTGATCCGACTCAATCTGTAGCTCAAGATCATGCTTTCGAGCCTGTAAATCATTAAGCTCTGCTCGAAGCTGTAAAAGACCATTATCTGTCATTTCTCCAATCTCTTTCTATCACCTAACGCAATAATATTAGATTTAGATAACGCAATACGGTAGTAATATAATCATATCTTTTATATCAAGATAATATTCAAGTTCGGAATCAAAAATTATTAAATATAACTGATTCTGACATCAATAGCCTATAATATTATAATATTATAAACATTTCGAAGTTTGCATAAAATTGCCCGACTGAAGAATAAATAAAACACGTTTAATCGCAATCATTTACTTTAATGCGCCATTAGCCCGTTATTATCACCGATTTAGAAGTCGGTTATGGAGACAGATACCAGAGATGGAATAGATCAAGACTTGATCATTGATGATGGTGATGATCAGCATGAGCTTGGTATAAAGGTCTGTGCAGCATATTTGCAAGCACCCAGATCTATATTAATTGAATATTCAGGGACAGCAACGAATTCGAAAGATGTTATCACAGCATAATCCAGTTAATGTTATACATGAATTTCAAGGTTATTATTACTGAACTGTTTTATACATATTTATTATCTCAATACTTTATCATATTTCATATATCATCAGCTTTTGTTCAATTCTTACATAATGTTAACATATATTGGCTCTGAACGAAATTCCTTGATGGCTGAATAGCATTGAATTTTGTAGATCGTAATGGCCTTCACTTCGCTAATACAGATGCTGTATTGAAATTTCTCGATCTTCTGGGATTTAGTCGTTGCAATGTCTATTCATCTTTAAACGAGAAATTACTGGTCTGCTGAAATATTTGTATTTTTACTGGTGAAATCTTTCTGAGATTATGTGATCGTTCAGCGACATTTTCATGAAAAATTAAAGAAGGCAACCCCCGAACAGATCCAGACGCTATTACGTTCATCATTTCGATATATTCGTGCTCATGGTCTAAGTCAGATTCCAATATGGATTCTATCAGAGATTGAAACAATACCAAGATCATGTCTTGATCAATTAGCACAACATTCATCTCTGCTTGAAGTAAGAGCTTAATAGATGTGAATATTGTCTCTTACTAATATGTATGTAGACATTACCATTAAATATTGTACGACAAATATGGGCTGCATATCCAAATATATTTATAAGCAAGCTATCGGATCTATTTAATTCATATATTAATGATCCAAATAGAGTTATGACATATCAAGCTTATTATTCACATGTTCCCCATGTACGTATTTAGGGTTTGTTAGGGTTTAGGGTTTATGGATCTTGTATAGGCCGTATCTGATCGTCGTTCCTGTGATACAATTCTACAAGAGCTCGTTAATTGGATTGGAACTTCATTCCCTCTATATGAGATTTGCTTACGAACAATTCGTGATAGATTTGGTGCCACCAATCATTATGGGTTTGTGTGACATTGCAGGATTCAATTCACACAAAATGTAATGATGTCTGTTCAGATATTGTGTATTAAGAATGGAGTTATTAATGTCATTACATGATATGGGTCGTGCTAATATTGTAGCATTAGATCCAATACATCAATTAACTTGGTGTCTCAATGCTGCATCTCGTGAAAAATCTATTGACGGTCTCTCTCTCGTCCATATCAAATAATTACAAGTTTTTAGTTTCACCTTCGTTTGAGACTCGTTGTTGTTGAACTTCTGTTTGGAATATCAACGAATAACCTTTTTTTCAATTGGGATGTAGAATCTTCAAAGAACCAGGTCGCTGATCGTCAACTTTAGGTCGTTTAATGAGTGAGTTCACGACACAATACACACAGCTAAAAGAAGGCGGCGATATCGTCCCTGATGTAATCTTGTGCTTGTCCCTTCCAGATCATTGTTGTGTTGATTTAATTGCCTGCAGAGCGGTGAGCTTGCTCCCGAGATGATTGCTCAATTACAAGATTTATCAATGGTGGTGGCACATCCTTTTATTACCAACGTACTTCTACGTTCTATCGAGGCGAATTTACGTGCGATCTGCATCATCATAATATTGACAATGTCTGAATTGGATTCAGTTCGTATTGTTCGTGCTGCTGAGGACGATCAACTTCCAAAGGATAATGAACAACTTCGTGTTCTGACACAGACACTCTACATCGGTTGCAATGTTCGCAAACTGCTCCGTGCTCGTCGTCAATTCAAACTACCGAAATGTCCCCATAGTAAGCAGAGTGACCTGGGGGCCAGCACGGATTCTAATCTCAGTGAAACAGCTGTCTTTCGGAAACTGTACCCGTTGTTGGGCGTTCTCACTCTCAATTGTTTCGGAGTCGATGATGTCGCTGATAGTCTCATCAATATTCTTTTGAATGACAAAGGCCAGATTGGTCTCTGCATCGTGATGGCTTTCACTACCAGGTTAGATGTCCGACTTCAGTTTTTAAATCTGTAAAACGTCTACAGCTATCTTTCGAATTACGAGTATGATCGCGCATCGATTCTGTTTAGCGTTTTGGGGCGGGTCGATGCTTCGGCTATATCAACTGCACCTTTATCGCCATTCAATCGGTTTATCGCAACCATTATGACTTCCATGACGCTGGACGCCCGCCACCGCTCTCAGCTGACTTCCAATGCGGCATTCCGAAAACGGTTCTTCGTCTCTTTTCTGTTCCCCATTGCGAAAGGGTTTGAGGTTGGTTTCAAGCATTGTCCTAACTATTTGGTGATTATAATCGCAGCAAGTAAAAACGCAATGCTTTGACTTGATTTCGTCAATATCAAACGCAATACCTATTTGTGATCTCGCTGGTTATCTGATTTCATTGGATTCTGAATCAAGTAATGGAATCACGAAAATCTAATAACAACATTCATTGTTACATTAATATTTATTGCAGACGAAGTACATCAGCAGTTACTGGCGGAGGTTACCGGTCTTGCAGATGCAATTGAAATGAGGCGATCGCAACATTCCAACGACGAATTGGTATTGATCAATGATCAGGTAGGGTTGTTAATTTAACTTGGATTTACATTCTAATGTGATATGCAGCAAATCGAATCGAGATCTGAAATTGTTCCAGAACCGGAAGAAGCGTCGACGTCAGCGGAATGAGCTGATGCTGTATGTTGTTGTTCCATTTTATATTCGCAAATGTAATAAATATATTTAGGTTTTATCTTAAACACGTGCTACCGCACTCTAGATCTAGGTGGTTGTGGCCACAGTGTCATGTCTTCATCCGGCTCGTCCTTTCGTTCAATTCCATTAACAACAGTAGCAAGCAATACCGCTATCTTGTGCATACCTCAGAGGAGCGATATTTGTCAAGCTTTTCGAAGCGATGGAGTCTGGTTCGCGAGTTCCATTTCGAAAAAGATAGACCCAGTAATCGGAGACGTCGCCATTTAAGGCAGACATGCAGTTCCTGACTATCAAGCAGTCTTATTTCGAATGAATTCCGATATAGCAGCCGATACCTTTCAGCAGATAGAATTGCCCATTGACGAAGGACAATAACCATCCGTTTGGCCACGAGTGAGATGTAAAACCTGTAGGCTGTTTGTCGATAGACTACGAGCAGCCTCCATGCGATGAAATACGGCTTACGACGATGTTCGCTGAAGAATCGCTGCACTTCCTAGTAGGCAACGTATCAGGGGATGAAGCAAACTCGCAGTGATTTGTAGAAATTACAAGTCGATTTCTCCAGAGTATTTTGGCGCGAGAATATGATGCCCAAAATGTTGTTAGCTTTTTCAACAGATATAACCGATGGAATGCATCGCTACGTCGTAATTGCAATAACATGCCTTGCTTATTGAGCTCCACATTGAACTGCAAAGCTCCTAAACAATGAAATCTTAGCACGGAAACGTTCCATCGAACAGGCAATCGACGCTCTTACGTATGGAATATTTTAGCTGTGTCTTGTGGAAGTGTTGCTCGGCAAAGGTCATCATTTCAATGTTCTGAACCGCAAGTGTGTTCCAAGTTCTTGTAATCTTGATCATCCTGCATTTAACTGCACGATCAGCAAAATCTAACGCCAAATATTCTGGAATTCAATGTTACTAAAAAACATTGGCTGCATCTTCAAAATTCCACCTAAACGTTGAAGATTGCTCCATACTAAGCGCCACCGTCGGAATCGGGACACGATAATGAGTACATTGTTCATTCTAACGGCCAAAAACCATCTACGTAACTGATACCAAGCTGTCCAGTACCGGCTCCGAATACGATTTTGCGAATATGCCTAGATTAAGAAATAAGCAAACGATAGTACCGGAAAATTCGAGCGCAAAGGAGATACCTTTGTAAAAAGGAGCTGGAACCAGGCTCGAAAGTATCGCCCAAGACGGATTACGTGCATCTTCTAGAAATAATTAACGGCAAATCTTTTGAGTACAAGCCTCCATACATGCACCAAAAATCCCATTCGCCAATGTTCGATTTTGCCTTGTTCAACAACGTCGCGCCAAAGCATGAAACAATTCCGATACAGAACGAATCGTGCCTGACGCCGCGTCAAAATTTGACGTGTGATATTTCGCCAGTCGTTGTAGATTCGGCTTAGAGTATTTCCACGTTGCAATGAACCCAAAACACGTTCGGCCGCTCGTTGCGATTTTGCCAAAATTGCATGCACGCGCAGCACTTTGAGACCACGCTCTCGTTTGCCATTTTCAATTTGTCGAACAACACAGCGTCCTTTATAAACAACCCTCATGTCAGACATATATCGTCGTACCAGCCGCCTCCGTATCATATTGATTGCATACGAAATAAAATGCTGCCAATCAATAAGTATACCATTGAATTGTTGGAAATTTGTCACATACCTGATAATAACCTTGAAATCGAATGCAATGTACCGCCCACCGGATGGCCAGATTATTGTAAGCACCGCAAACACGAGAAATCAAATCTCGGTATCGCGATCGAGTTAGACATTGTTCGGTCCAGACCGCGAGTGACTCAGATACCAAGCGGTGATGACGTCGAACGTAAATAGTTGCAAGCGAACGTTTAACGTCATCTACGACACATCGCCATCCTTCGAATAACGTACGAAGCAGTTTACGTTGAAGACAGCGTAAGCGGGCCTCGATACTCCAGTCTAGGAAGTATCGTCGGATCATAACATTTCTGGTTCAAAATTAGTGTTGCAAAGTAAGTTGATAGCTACTAGACTATACTTATGGAATCTCGACGCACTCATGATGTTGTACCATTGACAAAAGATGCTCTGGAGCATCGATACATAACGTTTGAGGATTAATCTGCCAGTTTTATGAGCGACAGAGCGTTGCCGTTCAAGAGCGCATCGCCACAGGTACAAATATCGCCGCTGTTGTGATAGCACAATCCTAAACGTGATATTCTGGTAGCGCCAGACATGATGGAGGGCGTACTGCCATTCACGAAGCCAATATCGTAGACGACTCTATCAGCGGATTATTGATACCGACGAACACACAGGTCAACATCATACCGGCAAATACTTTAGACCACGAGTAATACAAGCCCATCGTTTGAATGAAGACTTCACGTGCGATCGATTCGATAGCTTTAACATTGATCTGACACAATTTCTTTTCCGCAAGCAAAAACACCATTTCTGGAAAACAAATCGGCAAATATTGGTGGTTAACATTTTGGTGATCATTCGCAATCGACAATGTCGAAATAACATCAGGGTTGAATATCGAAGGAGACGATGTCGCTCAAGTACGAAATGACGATTTGTAGCGACTTTCTCAGCACGTTTGCAAGAAAGACGTCGACGCCATATTCGTAACAGGGTCGAGCATATCCGATTCTGTTCCTGGGTCTGCCATCGTGAGCGAACTACGATGGACACCGATTGAAGACAAAGAAAACGTTTGGTAACCGCTGACCAAGCACGAAATGAATTCAGCAAAGTTGAATGGATATCAGAACGAAGTTGCAGTAAAGCAGAGCGCCATCTAATCAAGACCGTTCGAAGACGTCGCGCGGCAAATGTCGCCGCAAAAACAACACGAATTCGCGAAAGGCGGCGCTTCCGTGTTGTAATGCTTTTCCAGAAGAGCACAGAACCCCGGATTTGGAAGGCGTCTCTTAGATATCTGGATCGAACAGCAACGTGAACGCGGCGGCGCCAATATTGAAACAAACGAAAGCACGATTTGAGCAGAATTCTGTTGCTCAACGAACTGCAGAAATTAATCAGAAAAAGCATCAGAACATTGACTACACACGTACTCAGATTTTGAAAGCAGCGATTGCCATCTCTGACGGATTCGATAATGTTGGACCCAGAGCGACATCACGCGTTGTTTTACGATCATTGAATGTAACTGATGAAGTGCTCTCTTGCGAACGAACCGTTGATGAGCCCAAGCCCGCCAAGCTCGCAATCGCTTCTGAGTGTCAACTGCGTTGTAATGTGCCCGAAACCGTTCAATGAGCTGGCGGCGACCGCGACATGATTGAGCGTTGGCTTTCCAGCGACGGAAACAGACCTGTTGGACGCTGATTCTGGTCTGCTCAAAGACGTCTTGTAGGATTCTGAAATAATACAGTCAATAATATATAATATTATCAAATAAAAAACTATATAACGATAGGAAAATGTATAAGGTAAACTGACACTGTTCGTTGTTTGTAAAAGCGATGCTTGAAGAGCCATCGCTGAAACATGGGTCTGATGTAATGTTCACGAGCAATAGCGATGCGATTATCCCGATAGAGCAATGTCTTCGAATGCCAATTCCTGAGAATGGTCCTTGCACGACGTCGCTTAAAATTTTCTGAACTGACACTATAACGATATCGCAAGTAATTGTCATATTGATACTGATTCCGCCATTTCTTAAGTATTCGTGACTTCATAAATCGATCAGCTTGACATCGTTGAGCATGTTCAATCTGACAAGTTGTAAATTCGATAAGCCATCGTTGCCAGCAACGCGCCCGAATACTGATTTTCCAGAGCTGCGATGAAATTCGGTCTTGTCGACTCCGCTCTACATATCGACGCCATTGATTGATCGCAGCCGAGTATTGCTGTTGGTTGTGATACGTGGTCGCATCATGGAGTTTTCGTTTGTAAAGTAACAGATTATTGACGTTCTGCTTCCAGTGATAAAACACAGCACGTTCATGTCTGGTGCGCCATTTCCATAAGCACTGAAATGAAGATGACTGTACAACAGATTCGGACAGGAACTTGCTTATTCCTATCAACTTTTCATGAGAAAAACAACAGTTTCGGAAAAAGCTGATATTAACTGACGATGATAGATAAATAATGAGAGAGCGCTGCCATCAGCCATGTTATCATACTGAGTCACCGCATGAGAAAAATTGAACACGACCAGATCGGGAAAAGCCTTCGTTAAGCGTTTATGAAATGAGGCGATCTCGATACGATTTCGAATAGAGACCTGAAAGGCCTTCGACCTGCAACATCTAATCGTCAATATTCCTTTAACTGCCGTTCGCATTTCGTACATTTTCTGAAGCGTATTTCGAGCACACGAAAAGCGTCTGCCATCATCAAGTGAACGTTTCCAAATACGAACTCGTACAGCGTGAGCCCATTCCTGCAAGATCAAAAGCCCTTTTCGGGCTAGACGCCTTTTGGCGAAGCAATCCGCCGAAGCGCGTCTGTGTTGCCTCAGACGCAGAAGGGCCACCCAACATAACAGAACGCGAGAGGCACAGCGTCGCTTCATTTCTGAGCTGAGCCGATTCAGTTTCTTTGTAAGAGATGCAGACCTTCGCACATGTCGAAAACACCGAACGTAAACTTTCCTCTGACGGCTACACTCAGTGTTGAGAACGGAATCCATACCGGGCAGTATTACACGATATTGGCGAAAAAGAAGCAGAAGCTGGCGCACCGCGCTCAGATGCAGACGTTTTACAGACGGGATACGAACTTGCTGAGTGAACTTGGTGGCTATGGTGAGACAATACCTTCGCGCGATGGTGAAACGTCGCCAATTGAACAACATGGACGATATCAGTAGAGATTGTAATAAAGGTCGAACTCGATCTGAGCAGAGCAGCTGTATTTGGCGCCGTCTCTGAGCCTTTCTGTTGGTATCAAGATGCCAAGCATTGAACACACGATAAACAGCGGATGACAGTTGACGACGCGCCCGTCGACGGCAGAAGCGTTGTAACTTCAAAGTTTGTTGCCAGGCGGTGTATGCGTTGCCTCGTTGGCGATGTTTGCTGTGCCTTTCGACAATAGCGCATAGAGTGGACAGTTGAGTATACTGTAGCCATGAATTCAATGCAGACCGTAAAGCTGGGTTCAAGTACGCTCGAAGCAACCGATTTGCAGTTTGTTTTACATTACGTTGATGTCGCAGAGTGAAATTCCACCAATTCAAAGCTCGATACAAACGAAAACGACATCTGATTCGTAGAATCGAGACGATGTGTCGGTTTGTTAATAACGAGCAAGGCGAACATTGACGCCATCGCCGAAAGAGACGCGATTGAACGAAGACGTCGCATGTTTGAAGTGCAGAACGATTCCATTTGTGATTGGCGACGACAACTTTCAGTTGATGTGATGCCTGTTGTAACCGAAAATGGCGCTCTCTGGCATGCAGCAGAAACCCCGCCTGAGACAGTCGGCGTTTCCGTTCAGCGTACCAAACCCATTTTCGCAATGCATTATTTCGATTGAAAAGTGAGCAACAGCGCGATATTGTTGAAAGCCTTTTTGCATAATCACGAAGCCATCGCAGGGAATAAGAAAGCGACCGCAATCGATGGAATCGAGTCGCTGCCCGTATGGATACTTGCAGCGTTTTTTCTCCAAAATAAACTTCACGCCATGCCAGAAACCATTGTCGACAAAGCCGAGATTGGTTTACAGAGAGAAACTCGGTGGCGCATGCACGAAGATTGATCATTCGATTATTGAAACGGCGCCATCGATTGAATAGACGTCCGACGAGCAGATGCTTGAGTGAGACGGTTTTCCGATTAAAATCTTCTAGTTCCAATGATAGCTCTCTCCATGCATAAAATAGTGATCGACGACGGAATTGTACAGCGCTCTGGCTCAATGCATAACAGTGAAGACGATGCTTCATCTGACTGCGAAACGCTTCCACGCCCCATTTTAGTCGGCGCTTGCGATAAAAACTACTTGAAATGAAAGACGTCTAATGAAATATTCAGTTAAGTAGCAGATACATAGGCCCACAAGCGTCAGACCATCATGAGATTCCTCCATTCACAGAAAAACGCCGCCTTCAAGTACCGACGGCGCTTTCGCACCAGGTTCGTGAAATTCCACCAAATTGTCAGACACGACCTTAATGTGGGCAATCGCCGCCGGCAGCTGATCAGATAAAGTTTCAAATGTAGCTGATGCAGGATGCCCAGGGCATTACGCCACAATTTCAGACAATCTTCTTTCTGAACGCGGACGCACACTGCATTTGTTACAGTTAAAAGACGCCTCACACCAAGACAGGACGTCCATCTACTCGGTATGAACACAGCACCAGAGCGAGAGCGGCATGGACCTTACCTATTCAACCAAAGACGAAAATATTGTGGTAGAAGGCGATTGCGTAATGAGGACCTGATTGAGTCAATGATCACAGAGAGATGGTTACAACGTTGTGTGAATCTCTTCCAGACTTGTAACACGTTACGAACTGGCTGGGAGGCCCCGATTCGAACCATGACGGCAGCAGCCTGCGACCTGTATAATTCCAGTTTCCAAATTTTCAATATATTTCTGCGACGTATATGAAAAACCTGACAGCACCACAGACATTAAACACGCATTGGATAGTATAGTCTACTTTACCTGGAATTCTAAATGATGTATTCGAGAGCTGTTCCTGCATCGGCAGTGCCATTTATAAACAGCTTGCTTCAGACGAAGCAGCAAAAAATGTCTTCTTGCAGTGGACACGCGAATTGATAATCGGAAGTTCAATTTCCAGTCACATAGCGAAGCTCGTAATAATCGCAATCGAATTCGACACGACAGCTGTGCCTTCACCTTGCCAAGTTCATCGAGCATTATCCGGAGCGCTTGAAACACACGACGCTGCATGCGCAAGCTAGCAATCGCATTGGCAGATATAAGTGATGCACGATACTGTTGACGTCGTAAAATCCAATCATACCACCTTCTTAGACCATTAGAAGCCTGAAATTTCAGCCACGTTTCAGCACAAAGTTGAATTTGACGATGACGCCGGAGACGTTTTCGAACAAAATGGAACCAGTCATTGATAGCAACAACCGATCTCCTTTCGTTCTGCTGCAAATAAAATAGCGCTGAGATCTGTTTTATCCTACAGCAATAATCAGCCAAACATTACACGAATTTTTCATATACAAACTTGACTGATCGCAGAACGACAGTGAACCAGGAACGAATGCCAAGCCTCAAACGGACCACGTTCAAACCAGATTCGATATGTCGGAGACGATGGAATCTCGTGTACGACGATAAATAGCGCAAATATCGACGAAGACGATATTTCTGGAACTGTTCATGGGCAGATTGAATCCGTTCAGCCTTGAGTCGTTCCAGCTCAGCTAAGCGTCTTAAGACAGATAGAACCCAACGACATTGTATCCTCTCTCTAACAAAACAACATAGTTTGAATGCCGTTCTGGCCCCGTATTGATATCTCCAATCAGTGAAAGCATCATTTAGACTTCTCGTTCGACTTCTACCAATAAGTTGCTCTTCATGATCATGGCTCCTGTCAACAATTTGTTATTAACCACATTAAAATGCATTGCGAGATTGTTACTTTAAGCGAAGATTCACAAACCGTCTCCATACTCGAACCGCCTGCTTGAGTATTTGACGATATCGGAACAACTCTACTAATTGGCTCTGGGCAAATGCAATCTTCCACATCTGAACAGATTCTGAGTGCCGATTTTGTGCAGCATCGACCTCGCCACCTTTAGATATCGTTTGTAAATGCATTCTTGGGTTCGATTGTGAAGTTGACGCCAGCTTTGGTGTGCTCGTGTCTGAGACCGCCATTCATAAAAAACCGCTTGCCTTCTCATGGTCGCCAATCTCAAAGCGAAAATTCTGCACGCGCTACTGGATAAGCAAGCGTGCTTCCAGACTGTCAGTATTCTCAACTGAAAGAGTGTCCTAATTTGTCTGAAGGCCACAATCTTGCAAATGGCCCAATGATGCCATCCATGAAAGGCTTTCTTTTGTTGCATCGCACACCAATAATTCAATGCCAAAGCCAGATTCCGATTCTCGACGACAATCCATTCCTGTTTTCTACGCCAGCTTCGAAACGCCCTGTGCCTCATAAATTGATTGGCAATAGACTTCATCGCACCCGAATACGATCGCCAACGACGGAATATGCGCCGTTGAAGTACATTTTTACAGACCGAATCGGCTTTAATAAGCTTTGTGGCGATTTGTCTTTGCTCGGCTATCTCGGTCTTCGCCTCCTTCACAACCCGATGCCATTCCCGAAAAATCATCTCAACTTCAGATTCCACTCGGTCTTCAGACTCACGTTCGATTGGGGAAATCGTACTCGGAGATCCAACCCCAGTTACGGAACGAGTAAGCTCACCAGAATGTGCACCTTCATCAAACCATTTCGCGAGTGGCAGACCTTTGACAGCAAAACTGCAATGATGATCGCTGGTCGGACTGAAAGGGGTAACCTGTTGTCCCGTTGGCTTTAGGGACGCTTCTTGGCAGGACGAACTCTGTCGCCTCTCAATATTCAGCTTGAAGCTCCCTAAAAACTAATCAAACAACGGTTTGAATAACAGAAAGAACATACAACAGCTTCCAGGAAATCGACTGATTCTTAGAATAGCAGCGTATACAATTTGACCGTCAACCGGTGGTAATTTCCTTTCCTCTATTAGAAAGTTATACTGACGGAGGACATCGTAAAGCGTCGGGTCAGCTGATTCGTTTTCAGCTCGTTTGACAATTTCCGAGAGCAGATCGAAATGGCGGAACGAAAGGGCGTCACGATCCACAACCTGGGCGGATTCGTTGATTGTCATAAGTAGGTTGGAAACAGGACCGGATTCATTAGGCGATACAGACCATTGGAATGTACCTTTAATTGCAATGATGCCGACGTAGGACGACAATGCAATGAATCTTACTTATGGGACCTGGTAATCTTCAGTCTGTGAATGACAGAGACAGGCAATGTTATTGTTACATGAGCACTCACTCCAGTCAACTCCTATCATCAATCCTGCTCTGTATTAAAGATTCCTGCCAGAATTTATTCACAACATAAAAGATAGATATAGCCATTGTGCATGGCAATACCTGTGGAATGGTTTGTGAATCTTGACGTTGGGAAAGGTTTGCTCTATTGCAAGTCCAGTCTCTATCGGCTTCGCAGCAAAAGAAATGCCAGACAGAGTGTAGTTCGGGAGCAACATAATGGTATCATGTAGGCCTTATAGGAAAGCTGTTGAACTGTATAGAAAGAGGACAGATTTCAAATTAACAAATTACAATGGTTATGCCGTGAATCGTGGTTGGTAGCGGGGACTGCTATACCGTCGCTTATCACTGTTATCGTAATGATATGGTTCAACCGGCGAATTCTATCGACAGTCTTTAGACCACAGCAACGGATCCGCTGGCTAAAGACCGAGCCTGAAACACGGTCAGATCCGCTACTATCGCTGACGGATTCTTGCAGGCAGGTCGAGGTATACTTTGCTGTCGTTGTCGTCTTATTTAGCCCTATCTTAGAGGCTAGAACAAATTCGAGCCAGTAGGAGAGTCGATCGTATACTATTAAGGCTGAGCGTCACCTCTGGAGGGTGTGAAGGGTTCTCATATTCGTTCAGTTTCGTGGATCCACCGATTACAGAGCTCGATGATCACATATTTGGTCCTGACAACGCCCAAGTTGCCATTGATAATTCATCGTTGGAACTTGTGAAGGGATCCACTATTGATTACACACAAGAGATGATCAGGTCTGCGTTTACTGTTTTAAACAATCCGAATTCGGAATCTAGCTGCGGCTGTGGTTCCAGCTTCTCTCCAAAACTATAATTGCCAATATTCAAATCTTTCCTAATGTCTCATGGTATCAACAGTAATTGCAAATTCAATCAATCTTTATGTATTAATATTTGTAATGATTCCAAATTCCTTTTTAATCTGGCATTTTGTATAGCCTATGTCAATTCAATTTTCTCAAACTCTACTCCTTCTTTTAACAGCCGAAATATTGTCGCTGCTGATTCTTTCTCGCGGCTCAAAGATGGTGGATACTTTGATGATCCGAGACTTGATTTCCCTTCGTCCAGTAACGGGATTATTTGAGCAGAAATAGGATGCAGTAGCTGTTCCTCTTTTTTCTTGAATTTTTGTTCGCTGATTCCCGACGAATAGGTATCTGTCAAAGTCCGATTGCGTTTCCGCAGAAGGAGCGTTTGTCGATATCGACATGGCAATTCCACGTTGCTGTATATTCCAAATAATGATGGATCAGGTGGCAACATTTTAGAAAGTTCACGTAAATGCTTTCTAATGCTGGTAGACATATGCCCACCGACAGCCATAGTTTGTGCTTCCTGTGAAAGTTTGTGACATCTCGACGGAATGTTATGCCTCACTCACGTACCTGAAGAATTCGTCGCCGCTTTTCAAATCGTTTTCTGCCTCGAAATGGCACACACGATCTCCATCTTAATCTTTGAATGGCTGGCTCAAATACAAATGCAATTCGAGCAGCATCTTGAATATTTTCAAAGACGTTCGTGAGTCCTTCAAACAATCGATGGCTTAGATTATCAACGAATGTCAATAGATCGGCCTCAGGATTGTATTCCGATTCTGAGTTTCGCCATAGGTCGTAAGCCAATGAAATCAGAGCGAAGTCTGCCACAGAGTTTTGCACATTTCGATTTGTTTTGTATCGATCCGTTACTAATGTCCTCTCGGATCGGGGCTCATGATCGTTGCTTTGTAGTAGCGCTATCTTCTCCTCTAATGACAAAAATTCGAGTAGGGCTGCAATGGAAATTGCACTATGTCGATGGAGTTGCCTATTAGTTCATGTAAGGTATATGCAAATCACACAAAGCATTATACTGTACTCTATACTCTGTTTCGACGCAATACTGAAAGATTTTCCATCCATTGCTGAGATCCACCCTGACGGGTCGCTACTGCTTTCGGCAGCAATTGGTTCAACGGTCTATTTCGTAATTTAAATTGGTGAAAATGCACGGATCGTCTGGCTTACTTCTTGTGTACAAAAAGCTGGCATCTTCATCCGCAAAGCTACTACTCGCGAACTTTTCGAAAACAATGATCTGTACATACCAATTTTCGGTAGCTCACGCCGTAGACCACAGCAAGACAAATTAGAATCGAATTCTCCTTCTTCGTCTTCATGAACAACAGCATAGTATATATAGTTGCCATCGCCAGTTTGCAGCTGTTTGATCGCCTTTCGAGCAACTCGTTCTGAGCAAAACCTTTACTCGTAATCACATTATATTCACAGTGTTTACCTTCAATATTCGGGAAGTTCCATGCTATTATTTTCTCATTAAGTACAGGTGCCGAATAATCAGTCCCAATCAGGAAAGAAGCGAGTGAGTATTTATCGAATTTTCCTGTGATTATAACACCAGCCGACGGATTATTCAACAGATGTTGGGATATATAATGTGAAGGGAATCGAAGCAGATCTCCATCATTATTTGACGCCGCAATCACTATGCGACACCTCTTCAGCCAATCACTGTAAGAAATGTCAGCGAAAGCTTAAAATTCTGATGAAAGCTACAAACGGCGCGGCGTTGAGTTCTAGGGTGTCACGATCAACATTGTAAGTTAGGAGTGACAATCCCAGTTCCGAAGCTACTGAGTTCCAGAATGCGTAATCTAACTACCAAGAGCGTCACTAAAAGATAAGGATGAAGGCTTGCAAATGCATATACATACCTGACAGAAAGTCAAAGTAGTAATCAGCAGAATATCAGCCCTGATCAAGGGAGAATCACACATTGGATTTGGAATGCATCCTATTTCTCCCCGTATAGTTTCAGCAGATGCCCCATTCAGAAAAAGCCGAATCTATTTTCGGTCAGAAAATCGTGTTAATTGTTTTTATATAATTCAGCAAACCTGGACAGGCAAGGCGGCGTATAAGCATTTATTAGCCTCTTCAACTACTTCTATTTCAAATTTTATAATTTCATGAGCTCCACTTTCGATTGATACGATCTGGATAATAGCTGTCGAAATGGACAATCTAAAATAATGTAAGACACAGCTGGATTTCTATAACCAGTGGAAAATACCTCTGACGAATGGATCTGAGATTAATATCACGGGATGAATCTATAGAATGCCTTAACAAACAGCCTAATTGCACTTCAACATCGATTCTTCCACGATGATTCCGTCCATAAGAACGAGGTGAAACATTCTCAGCTGTTAGTTGAAGTGGAATCAGATCCTTGGAATATTGCTATAAAAAGTGATGCTCCTTGCCTGTTATGATGACAGAACCCCTTTCACCAGGCCCTACAACAATAGTAAGCTCTGCATAAAAAAAAAAACCGTTACCCAAAGCTGGAGGGATGCAGACATTCTGAAAGCGTATTGGATACTGGAGCGTGATATGTAATTGTGCATCCGGGCCAACAATTCGATCGAATAAGATGATGGAAGCAGTTATAGGTAGGTCGCCTGTATATGCTAATGGTAATGGCAAATGCAAAGGACGCTTGTTAATGTTGTAATGTTGACCGGGTGATAATGCAGGTAACACTGTTACACCTGATGAGAAATATCGCAACTTTCATTATAATAACATTACCTATATGTGTAGATGAACTAACACATGATACCTGTAGTATCGACCCTCGAGGTAATGTCACATCTCCATCGTTGACAACCTCAATGTTATCGATAATCAATTCAGATCCTGGTTCGAACACCCTGAATCTCGTCAGTTTTAGGGAAACTCTGGCGAACGTCATACCCATTGCTACAGTCGTCATTGAATTGCATAGAAAGTATACGTCCTAAAAACTTGCAGGCTCCTTTCTCCAGAATGTTTTTTTTAGATGATTCTACCTAAATTATCATATCACATTAAAGCTTGATGCTAGACTACGCATACAATGAAAGAAACGGATCCATCTAACCCGTCCAAGCCCTTCTGTCCCGATCCTGAAAATGCTCTTAGTGACCAAGCAGTTGCTTTGTCATATCGAGTAGTAATAACCTGAATGGCGACCAGGGACACCAGGTAAGCCACCCCGCCCACCACGATTCTCAATCTAACAACCACTTTAGTGCCCAAGCAATGATTGTAGGCAACGAACATCGATGAGTGCAAGGAGTACTGGGTTTTGGGTAGAAATAATTAAATTTCCTCCATCGCCTCCATTTCCTGTGAACACAAACGTCGTAGTTCGGAGTCACACGATTTCCAAACACTTACCGCCATTACCGGCATCCCCTCCTTTCAATCCTTCTCTTAGTGCATCCTCACCATCACCACCATTACCTGCTCGTATATTTAACTAGATCAAATATTCTCATTCGAACCGAACCTCCAGCTCCACCGACACATCGAATTAACACGATCTCATTTCGATCTAAAAGAAAGCGATTTATGTCTTCTCCCACTTGAATGCTCAAATGATTGATGCTGCCGCTAATTAAAAAGGACCCGCTGAACTACAGGAATCTGTTAGAGATCTTCTATGCCGAATTTTCAATAATGTACAGCATTTTGTCCAGGATAACCATCTTCACCGTTGTTGTTAGCCTGATTCGGCAGAGGAAGTTGCTCCCCGCCACGGGCACCATTTTTCCCATCTAATCCGCTTAGATCCAGAACGTAACGGACCTATAAAGGACAGCGATCTAGTGTTATAATTCGGTATCCAGTTTGAAAATCGTAATCTCAGAACTTGGTTAGGATTCGTCATCACACAGCTGTTGAGCTTTGTACCAGGATTAACGTCCACATTTGGATGCATCTGTCTATCAACTTGAATTTCGCAGCTCTTCGCTTGATTCTCCATTTAAATGGTCGTGTGACAAGATGTAGTTCGATATTTGCTGCAAACTTCCATTGGGTGCTGGAAGAGTCCTTTAAAACAAAATTTGTTTTTTTGAAGTCATGAAGAATAAACGCGTTAAGTAAAGATGCTTCATTGCAGGTGCATCGATCAACGGAACGTATAATATCATTTACCAGTCAAACAGGAACAAAGTGGTAGTCCAATGGAACGATTGTCTAATTAAACCAAGAAATAAGGTCGGCAGTGACAAATGGTGGGGTGAGAGCAATCGATTTACCGAAGGCTTTGTCGGTTCTAGAAGCATAACAGCTTGATGATGAAATGCAGACATCATCATAGACTATCCACATCAATTTTACTCGTTCCGAAACTGCAATCCACATCGTGAAATTCACATTCTTTGAGAATGTCGCGATTCAACGCTGCAAATTGAATGAACACCTAAACCATTCTTTGCAAAACAACTTGAACGAGAGTGCAGACAAGCGTTTAATTCTAAAATTTTAAATTAGCTCTAAATCTTCATACGATTGCTGTAGTCCAACTGCCTTTTGACAGGTAGGCCGCTATTAATCACGTATTGCACAGAAAGCAGTTGGGCTCCTCTTAATCCACCTCCGGTAATATCGCAGAGTTCATCTGCTAGATCTTCTTGAAATTGTTCTGTTAGGGTTATATCTTCTTCTTCAGCTGGGATATAATCAGGGTCGTCATCTTCTTGATCCGAAGATGTCCAGTTTTCTTCGTCTGCCAAATTTTAAATATAAAATTTGAAACGATCGAGTATTCTCACCTTCATCGCTTGGGCCAGCATTAGAGCTTGAATGCAGCTGGTCAAGAATTGCTGCAATCTGTTGTTGCGTCTCTTCGGTGTCAATCGATGTATATTTGAATGCGGATACAGCATTCAACATTTGGGCCCTTTGCTTCAGCTTCGAGCGAGAGAGAATCGATATAAATGTTCCACAAACGAAATGACGGACCTAATCACATTAATTGAAACATAATCGACTTGATTTTCATAGCAACCTCTGCACTTCTAACTTCGAGGAGATCGATTAATAGCGAGACCATATCAACTTCGCTATTCTCGAAGCTGATCTTGCCATTCGTTCGCAAAGACAGATTGAACAATAGGGCTGTCGCAAATTCTACAGCTTCCTCTGATAACTGGCGAAACTTGGATAGAACCTTGCCAATATACTCTACAACACCTGAACCGGATAAATCAACGCGCCAAGCCAACCTTTTAGGTCGAACTTACCAAAATCGATCATTTGCGATTCTGGAACACGACGCATTGAGAATTTTTGCAGTATGCACAAAGAGTTTAAATGGATGTCACTATTGACGTCAGAGTTATTCATCATAGTGGAGCACAGCAGTTTCGTTAGATTTGGATCTTGTAATAGGTAGGATCGCCCGCTGAGAAAGAGAATTAATGACATCTCGAAAAAGAAAATACTTAGCAGTACCTATAGTAGTTGGCGAGAGCTGAGATAAGACGTAAAGCACTATCCTTAACAATATCGTCGCTGGATTCCAGTAAGCATGTGAGCAGCGCTCCTTTCCTATAAAAACGCTGAACAGGTGAGCAATCATATTGAGGAACAACCTACTGCTCGTATGATCCCCTTATGTCTGCACAATGAAATAAATCATTATCTATATACTCTTCAAGAACAGCGCGTCGAATAGAATGTGGTTGTGATTGTGTCAGGTTCCATCTTAATGCTTGTAGCAGCTCGGCTTTCCTGAATTCCGAGACATGACTACAAAGTACCTGTCATTTCTGTCAAAAATCAGGTAAAACTTTTGGATAGTTGAGTACGTTTGATATTCTGGCAATATCAAGATTTTTAACAGGATATGACCCCGGCTGTAGAATTGAATAGGTGGATGTTTCGGGCTCAGAAGAGCCTTCTTGCTAAAATCGTTTCAGAACAAATCAGCGATAAACATTGCACAAACCTGATCTATAATGTGCATATCTGTCTTTTTGTCAGATATTGGCATATTGTCCTTAAACATTTGAATTAACAAGGGCACTTTGGGTTGTTTAACACGGATGTTATCTTCTAAAAACCCTATATATTCAAGCTGTAATTCTTCGACCCAGGATTCCTAAAGTGCATCGACTCAATATTCCTGAATTAATCGAACCTACACCTAACGAACTTTGAATAGATGCATAAATGATTCGTGAACTTTGGGATCTGAAACGAACGGAAGTGCATAGAATGGCAGGCATTCGGGAGCAACATCAACCCTTTTGGAATATTCTTCCAAAAAATGGCTGAACTCCTTCATTGAAGTCGAAGTTCTGGAACCATCCTAACAGGTGCACGTTATGTTTTAGTGCTTACTACGTATAAAGATGCCGAACCATTTCATGTAAGATCGGATAAATAGCGAAATAGACATGAATGTAAAACCCAAGCTTAGGGGGCGGATGATTAGGTAGAAACTCATTCCAGAGGGCAATAGTTGCATTCCGATCTCCGTTATCGAATGCTTTCACAACTTCATTCTAAGCACGTTCGTTAACATATACGCCAGTTAAAGATTGCCAGCTCACAATCTGCTTTCGTTTGCGATTGTTGATGCCAATGTTGAAGGCATGGGAGCGACGTTCCTCCTTGAAGAGGTCGACAACGTTATCAAGACCTTCGTATTGCAGATAATCAATGATAGCTTCGTCAATACGCTGCATGATTGATTATAAAGAGAACAGGCTGTAACGTATGACAGGTCGCTGCGGCAATACATGTAATGAGTTGTGCTAATCTGAGGCCTCTTACCCCCTTGATCGCGACCATATCCTTCTATTTTGTCACGACAACGTTCGAGGCATGGGAAGTATTTATTCAGGTTGGATATAAGGTTGGAAATCACATTCTGATAACGCACCTTCTATGGATAATGACAGTCTCCACGACTCGCCAACCAAAGGTGTGAAGTTGTTTCCCCAGAGCATCAAAGCGGTCAGTGGCCCAATATTTCGGCTGCCAACTACGTTGGACAGTGCAATGAGTCCTTGTTCGCCGAGACTGGTGTAGCTTAGATCCAACCTAAATTGTTTCTCTGATTCACAGGCATTTCCCAACTTCGGATCCGCAATTACCTTTGTAAAGTCCTGTTGTTATGCAGTGACGAAGCAATTGCCTTCCCCCCTTGGTCGATTAATCTATTTCCAGACAGGTCTAGGCTAATTAATGATAAATTGCCTAAATTCTCTGCAATATGTATGGCTCCGTCAGAACCAATTTGGTTACTAGCAGCATCCCTTTAGACTAACTTTGTTGTATCAATCCTCTCTTACCATCTTAAGCTTAAATACTTCAGAGTTTCGTTTGATTTGAGGCCACGAATGAGCCATTCAACCCCTTCGTCTCGAATACGATGTTTGGACAGATCCAACATTATCAATGTCTTATTGAACGACAGCATTGCTGATAGATGGACTGATACCTCATCTTCTAACGATGCTATACGTGCATTGCTTATCAGTAATTTCTGTTTCAAAAGACAGTTAACACCAAAAATAGCCTAATTATTTGCTGTTAACCTCAACGCTATCGTTTGTTTGAAGCGATTTAGCAATTTGGACCACTGCCCCGATCTCCATCTCAGTGTTGTTTAAATTCAGTCGCTTAAGGACAGATCCTGGTTTGCCTATAACCCTCCCGATTGCACAAATCCCTATCGCCGATATCATCCTGCAAGCAGAGAATTGAGCGTTTTATACCAGAATCGCCAATTGGGTTATCACTAAGATTCAGATCTGTTACTGTTTTTTGACCTTCTAAAGCATGAGCCAACGCTAAACCGCCTAATTCGCCAATCTCATTTGCGTGTAAGCTCAAGTTCGCAATGGATTGCGTGCTCTGTGAAGCAAATCAAACAGCCGAAATCACAGCAGCGTGATCGACCTTTAACATGACGCCAAGCGCTTTAGCACCATTATTTCCTATATTGTTGAGACTTAGATCGATCAAGACGAAAGGGGCGTCAGGAAATGTAGCTAATGATTCCGACAGCGCAAACACATCGTCATCAGCTATTTTATCATTTGACGAGAGATTTCTCCCATTAAGATGTAAGCATGTAAGATTGGATCTTCAATAAAGCGGTCAGCGACTGCTTGGTCATAGCAAACGATTTCAAACCCGTTTCGTAGCGCTTGCTCCAGTATTTGCACGATCAGAAAATGTGGATCGTCACCAAACTGATCACATTTGCTACGGTACTGCTCGTAAAAATACTCTAAAGCTCCTTCTTCACCTGCAATTCGCATGGTGGCCATCTTGACACCGGCAAGTATTACCAATTGAAAATCAGGTACTGATCGCGACCTTTTAATCTGCTATCATTTTGTGTCTGCACTGCAGTAGATCCAAACCTAGGCACTATTGTGCATAAATGCAATTAGAGAGATGAATGGTACAGACACTCTACGATACACATAACGATCATGTCGTAGCACTGATAATTGTTGTCGACGCATATTCTGCCTTATCTATGCTCTAGAGTTCAGAGGCACTGTGCTTCTTCTGTCCATGAGCGCTATACTCAAGGCATATGAGGACTTCGTCCGAGACCATGAGGCGTTCATTGCAGCCCTGGATGACATGGCTCGAAGCTTATTACTGCTGATTCCGGGGCGGTACGGCCGCTCGGAACTGGCTAGCGAATCGCTTCACGTGCTATTGAATCTGGTTACATTTCATCATAATCTGATTCTGGGCCGCCCCCGTGCGTTTTCAGCATTACTGTCTGTCCCTTCTACGTCAAAGACTAATGCCTTGCAGAATTTGCTGGCCATTATTCAGAATATCGAAATTTTGCTAGAAATGCTTGCCAAAATCAGAATGTCAACCAAAAACCGTTGGCGCTTCATTTTATTGATGGAATCGCTGAAAGTAAATCGACGGCTTCAAATTGTTGAAAATGTTTTCGGCTAATTGTGAATAGGCTGCGATTCGCTTAGCATTAGTACATGAAAACAAAGGCGCGATGGTGATGCAAGCCACCCCCGATGAAGCGTTATGCCTTGTAGAAGGAGACACTAATGTTGAATGTTCGGGTTCATCGTCCCGGTTTGCTGATATTATTGGTATGTCCTGTAAGAGGTTTCTTAGTATTGGCTAAAACATGATTTAGACATGTATCGGAGACATGGCAGATCTGCAGTTCGCCCCCATGGCGTCTTCTGCTCGCCTTCAATTAAATATGGCAAGGTCACGCCGTTTCAACTTGCTTCTGAGATTCTGTTTATTGTCCGGCCGGTTATTTATGTCAGCGGCGTTCTCAAATATTCCCTGAGATCATGGAAACCTTTCTTTGCGGCTTTGCTTACAGACGTCATGAGTCGTGGTTTGATAGGGAAGATGAATGATATGACTCCGAGGCAACGTCAAGAAGTCGGTCATTTATATTAGCGGCCTACCTTCTCCTTACCTGCTTTATAGGTTCATCGTCGAACGTTTCTGTGGCTCTTTTATCTGCTGAGGTCACCATGTTTCGAAAATTATACTATGTATCCGCTAATTAAGTCGCTGTCTTTGTGTGAAAAGCTTCCTCTTATTGGTGTCCTGTTCGGTAAGGAACCACCTTGGTTGCTGTTAGCAGTTTCCTGAAGCTTCATGCAGGTAACTGCCTTGAATTGGCAGAATCCCTCCAATCACATTATTTTTACACTTCGGCGTCCTAAATTCTCGTTTATCAAATTGTATACAGATCATAAGCATAAACTGTTTATCTATTTTGAACCTTAAGTATCAAACGATTCGCTTCGATACTATCTCCTCCGTTTTTTCTTTGAAATAACGCACAACGCTAAGCGTTTGATAGCTCATTGTGGTAAGTATAACCTGAGGACTGGGTGGTAGTCTACTTCCCCAATGATTGCATCTGCATGGCTCATATGAAATACTTACAACAGCGCGGAAGCTGTATTTTTCAGGTAGTACTTGTGCTGGCCCTTAAAAATATCTTTTGGGTACTGCTCTTACTCAACAAGGAAACTTATTCAACAATGGAATATTCAGTGTTATGGTCTGTCTGCGCTCAATTGTGATCAAAACCTACACTCAATTAAACGTCTGCTTTTCAAGTAAGAGCATCCGCACCGGTTGCGCGATATCATGCGTGATTGGCAAGTTTGGCGTAAATAGTGCATGCGTGAAATTTTGGCGCTTCCCACCAGTGCGCTTTTTCATGCGTTCGTAATCCCGCAGCGCGATTCTTTGCGCTGGATTCAACGCATGGAATCCGGCATGCGTTAATAAATTTTCTGTATTTTGGTATCCAATCGCGCAGGAATTCGCAACACTGGTGGGGATTGTACCTCCTTGCGTGAAAAACGGTGCGTGTTTGGTGCATGATTAGTGATAAATCGCGCACAAAAAACACGCAACCGGTGCGGATGCTCTAAGCGACTCGCTTGAAAAGCAGACGTTATAATAAAGCTACGGAAGGCGCATGTTTGATACCCCCTATTTGGCAGCTATTACGGACTTGATCATTTTACTGATCATACTGTATTGGTCGTAAAAAGGACCTTTTGATATTACCCGAATATAACACTTCTTCAGTCCATTTTGAAGCTGCGAAAACATTCGACACAGACGCTGTAGATTGTGGTCCCCGAGAGCGTTTCCGGGATGGAATTGCGGCTGATTCATGCTTTTTGCTGGTACTGCAGGTTGTGACAGTACCCGAACATAAAACTTCATCCGTACAATGAAATAATTTCTGAGCAGATACACGTTCTTTGTTGATATTGCAGGTTATAACAGTACCCGAACATAAAACTTCTTCAGTCCATTCTGAATCTGCGAAAACATTCGCCACAGACGCTTTAGACCGAGAACGTTTCCGGGATGGAATCGCGGCTGATCCATGCTTTTTGCTGGTATTGCAGGTTGTGACAGTACCCGAACATAAAACTTCTTTTGAATCTGCCAAAACATTCGCCACAGACGCTTTAGATCGAGAGCGTTTCCGGGATGGAATCGCGGCTGATACATGCTTCTTACTGGTATTACAGGTTATAACAGTACCCGAACATAAAACTTCATCAGTCCATGCTGAATTTGCAAAAGCATTCTCTACCGTTGCCGTAGCTTCTCGTTCACGAGAGCGTTTTTTAGATGATTTCGAGGCCAATGAGGACTGCTTAGGTGCAGATGACGATCTGGTATCTACAGATGTATTCGAACGATACAAATAATCTCCATTGTCAATATCTGAATTTGTAGATGATGATGTCAACACTGACCGATTCTGTAGTGAGGTCGCATCCAGCGCCTTGGTTCGCTTCTGCTCCTGCATTTGGTCGAATACAGCTTGAAGGTCGCCTTGAGATTGCAATACAATCGGCTTCGATTTCCGATTGTCTTTTCGATAAGGTGACATCAGCAACTCGAACTCGAAGAGATCAGGTTGAGCTCTAATGCCTGCGAAGGCTTCGTTGCAAAACGAAATTAGAGAGTCGTTCGAATCTCTTCGGACTGGTTCAGTCGCCAGCGATTTGCGACGTGTCGAATCGTCTTTTAGCTGTAATGGCAGCTGAAATTCATTTGGATGCAATAACGATTCAAACCGAACAGAATCGAGATTCAACACGAATGAACAGCGTCGTGACGGCGGAAGCTCTAAACTCATTGAGTGTCGCCGCAAGAATGTTGGCGGCAACCTGAACGTCGGGACAGGATCTGCTTGAAAGAGATTAAACAGGTCGCCAGGAATCATGATTGGTGAATGTGATATGGTCGAAGCTAATTCTGCATCATTTAAATCGGAGATGTCAACAGCTGACAGAGCATCATGCTCGGATGTCAAATTCGTCGAGGTGATGTTCATGATAACGGGAGGGATTTCTGATGAATACTAAACGGATAGAAGAATGGAAGTGAACCCATTTGTCACACAGCCGTGATGATCATCATTACTGAATGAATTTCTGACGGAAAGCACTCAATATATGAGTGAAAGGGATCTGACTGCGTTGAAGATATGCTACAGGAACGCAAGCTGATAGCTGTAGAGTGCCAAGACGATGGTTTCTGATAAACCGTTGCTGGCACAATCGCTGTGGTCGAAGTTATCCGTTCGATGTCTTGTCAACTTTTCAAACAAAGGATGCTCTCTTTGAATCGAACATCTAATTGAAAAACAATCAGAATCTAGTGAAGTCTGACGTGGTCGGTCGTCGAACAGCTTTATAACATTATGATGTCGGCACGGTTTCCAATCCAATTGTGTTAGGATACTGACTCTGGGTTTAGGGTTCTAGGGTTTCGTTACGCAACAATGTCACTGGAATACCGAATAGTAGCGATTCTGGCAGATTGTCCTTCAATGACTGAAGCTGCTACAGCAAAGCATCTACCGACTCATCACCATGATCGTCAATGCCTCCGTCCAGATCGTTACTTTATGAGGATACAAATGTATGGGTCAGTATCATGATCATTTGTTTCTGAATCATTTTTGGTTGTAGAGAATGGGAAGTCAGCGACAGCCCTGATATGACAATAGATCAGTGCAAGTTTATAATTCAAGGAGCTATTAAGCAATTGCTTGGCGTGATTGGTTCCGATTTATACCCTGTCGATGTGTTAAATTTCAATTCTCAAACCTACATTGCGATTGTTTCCTTCAGTATCGCGTAAGATTGCAATGGCAACTTTGTCAAAGCAGTTAACATTTTTGCAGCGGAGTGATTCCTGTTCGAGCCGCTTTATCGTTGCTTTCACAATATAACGACAGGAGGTGCCGCGTTAATATCTTGAAAGCATCCCCTTATCTGATCTCATTGAGCTCCGATTCCAGAAGAAATCTATTCCCAAAACCAAATATAAAATGAGCCGACAGATAAAGGATGATTTGTGTATTACGATGATCTATCTCCTGCTGATATTTACCAGTTGAGATGGGGAATTAAAGACTTTGTCAAATATGCGATATAGGCCGAGATTACAGCAAATATAACAAACAACATGAACATGGAACCGATTCGATTTCGACAAGAACTGGGAGCACAGGATGTTGGTGCTTCAACGACTTCGTTCTGTAAAGGCTCTGTCTCGGCAGTTTCCTCGTCATCCTCAAGATGAGATTAGAACGGTATCACGAAGTAATCGTAGCGCTTCTACCTCATTGCTACTAGAAGATAGATCAGGCATATCCAACAGTTTTCGTCGTGCTGAACGTCGCCGAGTTGGAGGGCTCGAGCTTTTGGCTTTCGATATCGAAGGAGTCTGACGAAGCAAAGTAAGAATTTGTAAACCATTGAGTTGAAAGTGAAACCTTTCTGGAGGTAGCTCTGCTGGGTCGAGGAGTAGTCGAAGGAGGTTGCTTGGGCTTTTCTGTCCTGGGAGGCGAAGTCGGGATTTCGCCCTGTATTGACTGCGAAATGGCTTCAGCCATATCCACATAATATTGTTTCTTATGCCTTGTTGGAGGTAAATCTACGTTCCGATCGGTTAGCCATTGAATCAGACCATCGATCTAAAGCAGAATTGGTTCCCAAATCGGGCGGGTTGGTTACACGCGTCATTTACTGTTAATTTGGAGATCTCGGTTTCAGTTATGATCCGCTCGATCACAGCACCTTTTTTTCCAGCTTCCAGAACAAGTTCAATTAATTCCTGTTTCTTGGCAGTTTTGGCATACGTGATCGTTTCTCGATCCAACCAGTCGCGCAGCTCCTTCACTTTCCAGGTGGTAATCTCTTCCACATGCTCCATGAGCCAAGTTTCTGAACGGAATCAGAGATGGCGGCTATGGCCGCTGCAATATAATTGTGCAATGAAGAACCAAAGAGCCCAAAAGGCCTGATGGAGATGATGAAAGGAATTCAGGTGAAGTCAGTCGAAAGACGCGGCCTCAATTGCAAGTCACTGCCGCACCCTCTGTTTTTTGGCGGGCTGCTTCAAACTATTCCTGTGTTTAATTTTCGACCTTGTTAATAGTATGGGTCTCAATTCGTGTGAAAACGCCTGCCTTAAAAAACCAAAAAGAATCAAGTGAATCAGTTACTGAACTAGCTTAGAATTACGAACTGGATCTGATAGTTCATTCAAAATATATTTTCTTGATCTCGTAGCCGAATTCATACTTATAATGAAATACTCTGAGCGAAATCTTGATGAATACCTCCAAAATATAAATATCGGCGCCTAAAAACAGGAAGGCATGATTCAGAATTGCTTTTAAACTAGTTAGTTAGAATTCAATCCAATCCACAGGTAAGATTACGAGCTTCTATCTATGTTGTGTCAAGCCGAGATTTTATTCTAGAATCAGGATGGGCGAATTTATTCTCGATAAGACCCTAAAAACTATTTCTAACGCAATTATCTCGAACATAAATACATACAGTTTAAAGTTGCTTTGTAGATCACTTTACTCTTGTCGTAATGGTATCTAAGTCCCCGCTTGTCAATGAATTGCCTGCCTGGGCGGCATTGCAAACCCATGCTACAGAAATCAGTCATTCGCACCTGAAAGAACTGCTAAAGAATCAAGATCGTAATGAATACCTTTCTGTAGAAGCAGAAGGCATCACGCTCGATTACTCAAGGCAGCGTGTGACCCAGAAAACCGTGCTATTACTTCATGGTATTATATGATCAGTTCAAGCAAACCTCTCACGATATTATAACAGATTTGGCAACACAACGAGATCTAGCAGCTCAGATTAAAGCAATGGCCAGCGGTGCTCCTATTAATACAACTGAGAAGAGATCTGGTATATTCGTCAGAGCAGTTTCATGAAAACAAAGTATGACATCCTGTGCTAGTCTTACATATCGCATTAAGAGCGGCAAGCCATGATTTTTATGCTTCTGAAGGAACAAACGTTGTTCCTGAGGTGATTGCAGTTAGAAACCAAATACAAGAATTTTCCAACAAGGTACTCGGTATCTTTCGACATTATTTCCATTTGAATCAAGGTGCTTGCAGTTCCGATCAGGGAGAGAGATTCTTGGACATACAGGCGCTCCTTTTAAGGATGTCGTATCTATTGGTATTGGGGGATCATATCTTGGCTCTGAATTCGTTTTCGAAGCTCTCAAAAATGAATCGGTTGCTTATCAAGCTGCGAAAGGCCGGCGCTTAAGATGTAGAACTTGTTTGCATTTTGATATCGTTGTAGTCATCAATTGTTTTAGTCTTGGCGAATGTCGACCCGGTTGGATTCAGTCGCGCTGTTGAGGGGCTATCACCCGAATCCACTCTCTTCATCATTATTTCCAAAACATTTACTACTGTCGAAACGATGCTAAATGCGAGGACTGCAAGGCAATGGATATCTGATGTTTGTGCTGCATATGCGATTTGATTACAAATTGAACGTTATTAGGCTCTTGGCGCAGCGGCTGTTTCTAAGCATATGATCGCCGCTAGCACTAATATTAAAGGTAAGAACGTACTGAGAACGTCTAAATACGACAAGTTGAGAGTCTCTACAGCTGTGCAAGAATTTGGTATCGACCCGAAAAACACATTTGCATTTTGGGATTGGGTTGGCGGCCGATATTCAGTCACGAGCGCTGTTGGCTTGCTGCCGCTTTCGTTGCAGTATGGTTACGATATTGTCCAATCTTTCCTTAATGGTGCACGAAACATCGATCAGCACTTCCTGCACGCACCACCTCAGAAGAATATTCCCATTATTTTAGGTTCTGCACTTTCGTGGCTCGTGACTCGTTAACTCATTACTTGCAGGTTTAATGGGCATCTGGAACTCAAGTTTCTTGAAGTACCCGACAAGAGCTCTGCTTCCATACAGGTATCTCGCTTAACATACATTCTTGCAATTGATTCTGCCCATATAGTGAAGCATTGTGTCGTTTTGCAGCTCATATTCAGCAAGTCGATATGGAATCGAATGGAAAGCGAGTCACTGCCGACGGCCGGGTTTTGAATTTCCAAACTGGTGAAGTCGATTTTGGGGAACCGGTTCGTGTTCATGCGTTTGCAACATTTGTATATTGATCTGTTGCTAGGGAACTAATGGACAACATTCCTTTTATCAGCTTTTGCATCAAGGGCAAGTGATTCCTGCAGATTTCATTGGCTTTATTAAATCACAAACCCCTATCGACATGCCAGGTGAAGCTGTTTCCAACCACGATGAGTTGATGGCTGCTTTCTTCAGTCAGCCGGATGCTTTAGCGATTGGCAAGCAGGACGATCAGTTAATTGTAAGATTTATGTTGGTCTGCAACACATGCTTAATGCCATATCGATTTTAGGAAGAAGGGGTTCCAGTTGAGCTAATGCCTCATAAATGTTTTCCAGGAAATCGCCCATCTTCTAGGTATTTTTGGATTCAACTTCAACACATCTGATCTAATTCAGTGTAGTATATTAATGCCAGAACTATCGGCCTACACGATCGGTCAACTTCTTGCAATCTACGAACATCGAACAATGGTCCAAGGAGCAATCTGGGGCATCAACAGCTTCGATCAATGGGGAGTTGAACTAGGCAAACAGCTCGGCAACAAAGTTCGCCAGCAACTTAACGCCAGCCGACAGAAGGGCTCGCCCATCAGCGATTCATTCAATTCGTCAACGCGATCGCTGATGGCACGTTATCTTTCCGGCAAATGATTGCTCGCCACAATTTCGAATTGATCGATTTCATCAGTAAATTTTTCAAAAACTTTTCTACGCACTTACTGTGGGAGATGGGATGTTTTTTTCATGATGGAATGTTGGAAGGATCATCCTACACAGTTGTGTATTGTCTGTTCACAGCAATCTCCAGATTATAAATGTCCACGCTGTCTATCACCATACTGCTCGCTGAAATGCTATAAAAATCACGGGCTCCAATGTACAGAATCATTCTACAAAGAGCAATGTCTATCGGTTTCAGGCCCGAAGCCGACCCTGGCACTTCATCAGACTTTACAACGAAATGTGGAAGAGATCACAGAAGATCAGGAAGCTGAAGACTGGGAGCGGAATCTGGAGCAACTGGAAAAACTTGCCCTTTCCGGAGAGCTTACCGAACACCATTTATCTGCAGAGCTTCGCGAAGAATTTCAACGATGTAATTCAAATCATAATAATGCAATCTGAGATTTAAGCCATATCCAGATCTGGTACAAGCTGGTAGAGGACATGCTGAAGTTGAACTCTGGAGACCATGGTGGATTTCTGATCTAGATATGGATCCTTTAGTGATTATTGAGGACTTTGAAATGTGGAAGAAGCTTCCAATCAATAAGGGTGACATCACAGTTTTTTGCCATTTGTATTCGCTTATTCTTCTCTTTAGCGATACTTGAAAAGGCTTCCGATCGTTGCGATGTTAGGTTTCCCTCTATTACATTGCTGTCTTCAAAGGCTGTTTCTGCTGAACTTTATGACCATGTGATTGATGGGATTCTGGCGACAGCTTTCGCTTTAAGGAGGTCTGATGGCGACCTGCTTACTGATCCTGCTGAATCTTTCAATGAATTCATCTCTGTGTCGTCTGTTCTAATCTCATCAGATACTAGAATGGTAAACGCAGATGAGATTATATCTGTGTTCTTGGAGAAAGCCATTGTGAAAAGTGCCTTTAGTTTCTGCATGGTTATTCTATATGACGTGATCTGCGTCTTGAACCAGGAAATGATAGCAAATATTTACCAAGAATTAATATTGCTTCTGGAGGCATGCATGAAGTTTGTTAAATCAAAACAGAAGCGCAATGAACTCGAACGTATTCAAAGAAAAACCACCTTCTTTGCATCAATCAATCAGAATATGATCGAAGCCGATCGTATGCGATTATGGAAAGCCTTAACTGAAAAATGGAAAACGTTATGTTCTGATCAAGAGGAAACCGAAATTATACGAGTTCGAAAAGAGCAACTAAATTGTGACAGGAATAGTGTCCTGTATTTAAATCCTACATAAGCAGTTCGAGCTGGTTTCGAACACTTGATAAGAAGTGGCTAATAACCACTTTTGGACTGCCAAGCCTATAACCAAATTCAATATACTTTCTCAGGTTTCACTCCTAAGTGTTATACCGAGTAATTAGGCTCATAAATAAATTGAGAACTATCAAAGAACATGTAATCGATCATAAACAGGATACCTAAAAAGATAGCGATCGTGGCCCAAGCAATCCAGAACACGGTTCCCCTAGGGCCGATTATTACAAGAATGTCCAAAGAGTACTAGCCATACGAGACTCTAGCTGAAAGCGCTATGACAAAGACCAGGATGAAGGCCAATAACAGCAGGCGTCGTCGAAGGTTGAAAGGTGAATATGACATGATGACGACGAAGATATCACACTGATGGAGTCCACTTTATAGTATCTCACTATCTGCTCCTTTTCCCGTCGAATGCATTTTTAACATTTTCACATAAAGACTTGTTTATAAAACTTCTTACAAAATAGCTTGTATCAATATGAAGAAATTTTGTGCTGATGCGTCTGAAGTCTGAACAGGAATATCGAAATGCTATATCCTGTATTGTAGGCGAAACAATATAACACCAAACATTTCCTGACAAATCATATAAGACCAGGTTTGCTTTCATTTAATTGCACTATGTCAATAGAGATGCTGGCTGATTTTCTTTTCTAAACTTGTTGCTGAACTTCATAGTCGGGTTTTTGAACAATTTGTATCATTGATCGATCCGTCACATCGACCGCCACCACGATTGCCTCCACGATGGACCTGCCTGATTCACTCAGGTTTATTAAGCGGTTCCTGATCCAGGCTAATCAGGTCGAGCGTTCCAAGCATCCTTTAATCGCCTACTATCGTATAGTCTTGTGGGCCGCTCGGATCTGTCTTCGCTGAAATGATGTTCTAGTTCGTCTGTATGCTGTGACATTGGCTTTGAAACTTCCAAAAGAACAGCGAGATCCTAGCATAATGCTTCATATTGGCCATCTGGTTAGATCCACGACATGGCGTTTATACTTGAATCGGGAACTGATTCTTGCAGATGGATGAATTGGAGAAGTTAAAAGGTAAACTAGACGAGCTCGACAAAGAGAAAGATCGTATAAGCGTTGAAGAATTTGCTGCCCAACTGTTCGATTTTGCCGATAAGTGAGATTATTTCTTGTGAAGGATTCGTTCCTGATCTTGATCACACTCTTAGGACAGATCGGGCTGGGAAGGCCACAAAAAACACAGCATTGGGGTTTTCAGCATCATCGGTTGTGTTTGAATGCCTCGAATATTTCGGCCCGTTAGAGCCTGAAGTTTTCGAAAGAATTCGTTATGCAAAGTGGAAGGCCGCCGATATCTCCAAAGCCCTTAAGGTTGTTGCAATTTGAATCAAATAACAGCTAACAGTCATTTAGAATGGCCAAACGCCCACACCTGGACCTTATAACCAGCTGGAATCTGCTGAAGACATTAAAGAGATTGGAATAGAACTTCCGCCTGCGTTAGTTTCCTTTTTCTGTAATTTTCTCCCGATTGAGCGCGCTTTATAGATATAATGCATGTCAGGAAAACGTTTCCGAGAGCTCGATACCAATTGCAAGTTCATCTGCGGCAGTGAGATCTGAGCCCTCATATAAACCTCCCGATGTTCCATCCTTCCGATCTACTGTATCAGCAGTTCCATCAGCACCAGCGAGTTCATCTGCTGCAACACGTCGGCTGTCGCTTGGTTTGTGAGAGGTTACAATGGGAATGATATCTCATGCACCAACAGATGATGAAAAAAAATATTATGCAATGATAATGGATGCAGAGAAGAAAACGTCGCATGCTTTGGCAAGCTTGCGTTTTAAAGGTGAGAAGTTATATTACTTGTTGATGAAATTAGTGTGAATTGTTTTAGATTGGAATGGGGCTGAAGCTTTGCTGTCATCAGCGCTGGATCGAGTTCGGTCTATAAAAGCTTTGGAACTATGACCTACAAACGTCCTGCATTAACCTGTTTAATCAATAATTTGTACAATAAGGTAGACAGAGCATAATCATTGCAATAATAAAGATATTGAACATGGCGTCAGTGCTTGACACCACCATCTGATCCATCGTAGATATAATCGGTAACCCGGCTCCCATATTTCTGACGCAGTTCGGGTCGTTGATTGTAATCCAGTGGCGTAATCTGCTTGCGACAGTTCTTAGCATCACATTGGCAAGCGAACGAGTGCATCAGCGGCCCGGAACAGAACGTGGCGTAGTCCATGGTGAGCTCCTCGCCGGCCTTGATCGCCTTCCGCGCGTATACATTCAACGAGTGATTCTCGCCAAACCAAAGACTGGAGTGCAACAGCGCATCCGTGTAAACGAAACCGAAATATTAGACTGAAACAATATCACCGGACTTTGGTGAGCACGAATGGTTGATGGGTCTCCATGCTCGGAAATCGGGGCTCCACGTCACAAACACCTGAAAATCATGGCTTAATGACATTTATCTTCGTGGATTTCGTTAAGCTTACTTCTCTGGACAGCGGCCATGCGTACTGAGCGAACGCTTTTTTGTCCGGTGTATTCCAATGATTTGCGACGTGGGATTTGGTCACCAACGTGAAGCCAGAAGATTCATCCCTGAACACCACTTCGCCCTCCGGGATATCCCTGGTGGCGCAAACGTGGTACCCTTTATTGGGATGGAAAACCACCGAGCAAGGCGATACCTGTGTAACTGCTTTCAATACGGAAGTCCTTAAGAAAAGCATGCTGTTTACCTGATGAAGCATGCGCCTGTTGCGATTGATAGCCGCTTGGATGAAATGCCGTGCTACACCAGCAGGTTTCATCTCATCCAGATCCATAATGAGATCAGCAGTGCCATCTCGGCGAGGGTAAAACAAACCACAGTTAGGGTTGATCTCAAGCAAATAAACTTCCCCGGTTTTCGAGCAAACGCGAAGATCGGATCTTCCATAACTACCAGAGTTTTAGGAAACCAAACTAATCGATATTGTACATACCCGATTCCAGCAAGTAAATGCTCGAAAGCAGCAAGGCCAATCTGTTTAAGTTTTGACGAAAGGGCAACATCTTCGACCTGTTTCGCTTGGAAGATATCGCCTTTCCATTTCAAATCAAAATGTTTGAATGTTTCACCCTCAGGGAAAAGTATCTAAAAAGTAATCAGATACCATGCATGACCATGATAACCTGGAACCTGAATGGGTTCCAAAACTCGGTTAGGTTTGCCGTCAAGATCTTCGAAGGCAAGAACATTAACTTCGATTCCGTCAATGAATTCCTCGACGAGAACCTCCCCGAAAGCATCAATAAACCTGTCCAGAAATTAAGCACTAAGAGAGAGCGCAGCGATATACTCACCTTTTGGTCTCTTTTTCGAGGACCTCCCAGTTTTGGCATCTGGATTCTTTCGACATTCCAATACTACCATATCCACTAACATGCTTGACAATGACGGGAAACCGCAGGTGACTGCAGACTTTTGACAAATCATCATGAGCAGTCACCCGAGCAAATGGAGGTACCTAAGCATAGGAGTTTTAGCAGTCACCTTGAAAACATCAAACATTCGACCTTGATGCCTGCGTAAAAAGCTAACATTTTCATCTCAAGCTTAGAAGGCTCGAAATGAATCGAATCCGAGCCGGTGAAAGGAACTTTGAATTCTTCTAAAGCTTGGACAACCTAAAAATGTGTCATTTCTGGAGGGGTTAGCACGCTCTCGAGACTGACTGTGACACCAGCTCGGTCCTCATCCTTAGCTCCATCACACATGTTAAAGAAGACATCGAATTTTCGGGAATGTACAAGCTCACGAATCTACACCAGATATTGAAACTAATACAACAGGTTGCTAAGAACCAGAACAAACCTGTGAATAAGCACGACTTTTGTAAATCATGACATTCGTGAAGACATAGTTCGGATCATCCTGCAAAGCATAAGCAGGGGTGCAGATGTAATCATCGTAATCCTTCATGGCAGCCTGAGAGTTCTCATACGAAGGGTTTAGTACGCAAACACGAATCGGTCCCGGTCTGGAAGAGGTCGACTCCGACAATTGAGACATATTTCCGGTCATGAATCTGGACAATCAGGATACTCTTGGACGGCGATGATTCAATAGCAATGGAGGGTGAAGCCGGGGGCACGCCTCACAAATAGGTAGAGGGTACGAACCCACAAATATCTCTGAGGGCTTATGATACTTGTGTTTTGATTGATGGGCTTGTGTGGTAGGGTTCCGGGTGGCCGGGGGGACCTCCTCTCTATCGGTACCCCTACGATCTTATGTTACCCTGTCTCATTTGTAGTACTGTATTCAACATTTCTCACTGCAATCTCTCTCACATTTTTCGATTCTTCTTCTAGCTGATGCTTATGGGGATAAGTTGTTCAGCTGTATTCTTTTATTAGTGATCGAGTCAGGTTAGAGAAAACGGCCCATTGGGGCTATATAATGCACAGCCTTCCTTAGGAGCGTGTTTCTTCCAAAATTCGTCAGACAGCTTCGGGTTATAATTTTGCTGAAGATCTCCAGGAGCCCAATCTGCAAAATTGGGCAAACTGATACCTTGAGGTTCAGCTGAACAGTACTGCCTGTTGCCAGGCTTGGCCAGATATTGTCTGAAGTCTACAGTTGAGCAGATTAAAGGTAGCATGGAATCAATTACTGATGATAGTCTTCGGCTAGAAAGAATTCATCGAGTCGCTTAATTTCGGTGGTGATTGAATGGCCTCGTCCTTTTCCAGCTGCCCTTAAAGCGCCTTGATAAGCGCTTTTACTACTTTCAGCTAACCTTTTATGATCATCATCTTCGTAATAGATCCCACTTCGGTACTGTGATCCTCTATCATTGCCTTGGCCGTTTCCTTGCGTAGGGTCGTGACTTTCAAAAAACATTCTGGATGATTTCAGCGTTAAAAGGCGGTATGTGTTAAGCTTATACCTAAGCAGATCAGCATATGAAATCTGGTTAGGATCGTATATGACTTGAACAGCCTCTGCATGACCAGTCTGACCAGAGCATACAGATTTATAGTTTGGAGGCGTATTCGACTTTGGTCCACCACAATACCCTACAGCAGTAGATATTATGCCTTTTGATAAGCGCCAAAACCTATGAGCGGTATCAGCTAAAGTTTCGAATTGGTGCATTATTGATGCATTTTTTCGGAACCCCAAAAACACCCTGTAGCGAATGCCGCTCGTTTGGCATTCGGGTACTTGGCACGAGCAGCATCGTAGGCGAGTGGCGTTTTCAATACATAGTGCTGTGAAGAGTTAGCAGGAGCAGGAGTCCCCATGGAGACAAGTCCTTTCAGAAACCTTTGCAGACGACGCATTCAAGGACTTAATCACATCTTCATTCCAGGCTTAATCTGCTCTCGAAATTTCCAGACTTTGAGATGCGATCTTCTTATTGCGGTAGATTGCAGACAATATATATATATATAATGAGGTTCACTTTCAGCTTACCGGCATGCATGATCAAGTCTTGGTACTACTAGATAAATGTCCACAGAAGAGCAGTCAAATGAGTTACCTACAGCCATTAGCGGTGCCGCTTTTAATTCTTCAGACGATTTGCAAATCTCTTTATCAACAACAGGCCAGCAACCAACAGGAGCACGGCATGAACGTAGAAGCACATTGGGTGGCTCCAATATCAAGGCCTGTATTAAGACAACAATTCCTCATGAGTTTCAGGTATTTAGGCCAATACTTTCCGATACGCTTCAAACTTTCATAGATAGTTGAACGAATCCTTTCTCTCTTTAACGATCCAGAGTTAATAATGCGATTTTCTTTTGAAACGAAAAGCAATCCGAACGTGCCGTTTTATCGTCAAGGCGATCTTCGAACGATTGAAACCGGAGAGAAAGAATTTCGGCTCAAGATGTTACGAAATCGGGCAATACGGCGAGCTATAGACAGATTTTGGGAGCTTTTCAAATTCAAAGATGTCAGATATGGTGTTAGCCGAGAGCAGGTATTTGAAAAAGTTTCCAGCTGGTTTTGGTCATTCGTGGTTACGAATTAACTTTTCGATATTGTAGTATGTAGAGTTCCATCAGCTTGTAAGCCGAACGATGCGATCTGATTCTCATGATGTAACCCAGACTCAGTAATCTAACTTACTCAAACAGCTCTATACTAAGATATGTTCAGGGGCGTAGCTGCCAGAGACTGGCTTCATGATTGTTCTTCGAATCACGGCATACAGTTAGATGCCTGGAGAGAATCAATGTTCGAGCTCGTCGATTTATGGGAAGTTGGAAGCGATCCGATCAGCTATGTCGCCTTTCTAGATACTCTTCTATCAAGAATAGCTGAACCTGTAACACCTATTCATATCCACCGAGCTATTTCCAAGTCCTGGAAGCCATCGGTTACAACAAGCAATGGGAGATTATTAAGATGGGCATTGGCAAATGTTGAGTTGAAATTTCGAGCACTAAAGGAAGTTCCTAAAGCGAAGATAACCCCGAACAGCCAATCATCGCTATACAGCGCAGACCAAGAATATCGCGAGGATAAAAACGACCGGGAGGCTGAAATACATCAACCGAAGAAACAATTAGGAGGAAACAACGAGGTGTCCCACCCTGTCGTAAATCAAGTCGATGAGAAAGTTCTTGCACGGCTAGAAGAATTTCTTACTGAAGACAATGTGATGGAAATCCAAACCGAAGATACTATAATCGATATGGTTCAATTGCTGGCAGAATCACGTGCCCGCTTTGCAGCTTACCTACAGAAAAAGGAAAAAGCGGTAACATTCTCTTTAGAATCTTACAATAAGATTAGTGGAGTCACCCCAGAAGCCCAGCAGGTTAGGAAGCTCTTCGAAACATCTGCTGCAAATCAGGAAAGAGAAAAGGAACGCCCACAATACTCGGCAGCGCTTAAAAACGCTGTCGATGATTTGCAATGGGATATTCTGACACGAAATGGGTTCGTAGATTCCGTCTTGAAGAATGACATGCTTCCCAGAATGAAGCGAATTTGGAACTTCCAACTTGAAGCCAGTAATCAAATTTAAGTAATAAAGTCATATTACACTGTTCTAGAATCGTGCAATTGTGAGAAAACCCACATGCATCAACGTTTTGGGTTTGTACGTGCACAATTGAATAAATAAGCCTGCTCAGCGTTCATTCCTGAAGTATGGGAGGCTACAAACCGATGAGCCGATGCTTTGCAGAGCACTTCAGCTAGTTTTGCACAATGACGATTGATTCACAACATGTAGCATCTATATGAAGCAACATCATTTCTCTCAATGAGCCATTAGGGGAGATTTCGGTTATGGAGAGTAACATCAAGAGTAACATTGCGATATGCAGTGTAAGTTTGTATTGATTTACAGATAGGCCACGTCATTAATGGGGACAGTCAGTCCATGTCTCTTACATTCATTCTTAACAGCTTCATCATTCTTGCTATAGCAGCAGCAGATTCGGAAATTAAGCCTTACCGACCTGTATCAAATGCCCCCTTTTCTTACGCCCCGGTAGAACAGTCGGTTTCGAATCAAGTCCGAGCCATAATTGGCAATCCTGAGTACTTTTATAACAACGTGTTCCAATCTGTTGTTGATGTTCAGGTATTCTGCTGCCTATCTGGTTGCAGAGATTGAGACAGTTATTAGAGATTTGATGATTCTTGGTGCGATCATATCTTACCGCTTCCAGCAATTGAGACTCTTCTCAATATAGCAACGTCCCTGACGAATGATAACGGTCACATTGCCAGTCAATTATGCAGTGAAAACGGTTCTTCAGTAGCTGAGTATAAGCCATCCGATTTACCAATGTTAAACGGAGAAGATTTTAAGCTTTGCAAACGAGTTCTGCTTCCATCTGGAGAATACTGGTCAGGCATGTCTTCCATGAAAGACGCTTCATTTCAAGCTATAAACAAGGCATTTAATGAAAAAGGTCCTGCGATGTCTTTTATGATCGACTATCTAACACTAAATAGGATTGACGTTGATAATAAACGGGATGGAACGGCGATGGCATCCAATCGCCGATCTTGTTTTCGTTATTACTAAATACATCCTGGCTTATCCTGTAGCCGTAAACCTATATTTCACCCCAGCTATGAGCCAAGGGTTTGAAGCTCATGCAGGTAACTTCTGTCTAACTATTCGTATTACTATAATTTGCTTATTCAATTGGAATCAGATTGGATGGATGGTACTATAACCCGGTCTCCACGGTTTCTAAAACTAATTCCATCATAGTATTCATCGTTCAGCTGAGTGGCAAAAAACAGTGGAAGTTGTACCCTGGAGCATGGAATCTTTCGAATCCGTTCTCTGAAATGATAAGGAAACCGTCCTCCGCAATGCTAAATGCTACGAAACCGTTCGAGATAGACCTTTCAGTTGGCAACGTGCTTTACATCCCAGCCGGCTGCATTCATGAAGCCTCGACAGTTCCTACAAAAACTCTGTCATTGCACCTCACTTTTGGTATTGAAATCGTCAGTTGTGCCGATGCCACTACCAAATTTGTTTTGAATCAAAAATCTGTTTCAGGAACCCATTGACACTTGGACTGGGCTTCTCATTCAAGCAATTTGGGAAGACGACTCTGGGTTGATTCTGCTCCCACAAGTTGCTTCCGCTGCCATTTACCACGCTGCAACTAAACCTGAAAACTTTTTGTTTCGTAAAGCTATTCCGTTTGGAGATTGGAAAAGAGGTGTGGTTGGAATAATTATTGAAGAGGTTAATTTGTCTCGGAACCATTGATCTTTCTCCCAGGGAATTCATCTCATATGCTTGATTATTTCAAGTATTTATCAAGTTATGCAGAAGCTGTGACCGAGCTAGAGTCTCTGCAGCAATTTCATGCAAGCACAGTCCATTTTCAACTGCAAGCATGTGTCATGCCATGGCCAGAACAACTAAATGACACCCAACTTCTATCAGACGCCTTACTATCTGCCTGGTCCTATTTGTCTGCAATGAACCAACTACAATTCGACAGATTACTCTTACACTATACAGAGAAGCATTCATTACGTCTCAAAGCCCGAAATGTTCGAATGAAACGGGATCTTGACACAGTAGAATCCCGGCTGAAAGCATATTTATCAACATTAAAAGATGAACTTTAACGACTTCAGCACAAACTGACCTACTGCTTTTACAACGTTAAGTATTCGCCATAATGTAGTGGGAGAATTTCATAAACTTTCAGAATGGGTTTATAATTGAAGGGTCATTTGTCATATGATGTTAATTGCGAAGTGTTCAGATGATTTTATGGACCCTTCATGTTTGACCTTTGATATTACTGGCCGTTTCATATCACTATTGGAATCGTCATCATGCCCCGAGCAATGCAAATTCGTCGCAGCTAAAGCTTATTTACTTCCGCTTGCAGGTTGTCGTTTCTGGGCTTTATGATGGTCATTGATAAGCGTGCTGTGCTAGGCAACCCTGATGCCTTGGTAGATCGATACGATGTCCGACATTCAATGGAACCAAATCAGTTTGCAGCTATCAAACAGTTTAAGCAAAAGCGCTGTGACATGGACGTTTATCTGCAAGATGATGATGCTGAACTTTCTCAGGAACAGATCGACGAAATTCAGAACGAGCGTTATACAGATTCGTTTGGTATTGTTTCAGTCACGACGTCATTATTTTTTTATGATTGTTTGCTGCAGCATCGCACGACGATCAATTCGGTTCTGTCTCTAATTCTGAAGAAGAGCAAGATATTCCTTCTCACTCGGAGCCGACGCCTCCATTTATCCATCCTTCGAGGATGATAATGCAGCTACAAGAAACTGCTGCAGATTCTAAAGTTGCAGACTCAGCAGAAGCCAACTTTTCTCCATCGTTTTCAGTTCCTGAACATATTACCACGATCGTATGCTGCCATTGTCACTATTTAAACCGTAATAATTCTGTTAGCCTAGAACGTTAGATGAGCATTCTCTGATTGAGAAAACTGCAACGTTTGCTCGAACGAAAGGGCCTCAGCCTGAAATCTTGCTTAAAGTCAAACAGGTGGTTTTGCTTCTCTCAATCTCGTCACATTTGACGTGCTACAGGCCGGGAACCCAAAATTCGCATTCCTACAGCCCGATCATTGCCTTCATGAATATTATGAATATTTAAAGAGCACAGGCTTCAAACATCATGAAGCTTCTTCTGATCAGATTGTCAACAGCGAATCAAATTCCTTGGCTCATCAAGCTGTCCTCGTTTCAAACAAGGACACGCATCAGATATCTCTTCTTGATAACGATCCTTTAACTTCTCAGATTGCTGATATTAAACGACGTCTGCTGCCTTCTACCGATGATTGTCCTATCAATATTCCTGGTCAAAAGACTCGGCTGGTTATGCAGAGGCTAACTGATTACATCGTTCAATGCGGGATCTGGTTTGAGGCTGCTGTTCAAGAACGCCACGTTCAAGGAGACCATCTAAGCTTTCTGGAGCCTGACAATCCGTATCACTCCTTTTACCTCAAGCTCAAACGTAATGCTGTTCTAGCTGCTGCCTCTGCAACAAGTAAGTTATCTTTAAGTGAAATATTGATTCAATGCTGATCGTTTTTGAAAGGGGTCTCTCAGGATCAGGTGAGAGTTGTGAACAGTGCTTTTAACCATCAATTTGGTTCAAAGCTATTTTAAACAGACTCGCTTCTTCTCTTAATTCTCACTTTATTCATACCATCGTCAAAAGTGCCTGCAAATTCTGATTTCGTGTTCTTAGTTGAATCACAGGTCAATGGTCAGATCGCTGATCCATCAAGTAATTTTTGTAATGAACTTAGATCCAGAAGCAGACCACTGTCTCTCAATTACTCCAGATCAGATTCTGAATCTAGCGAAAGACCGCGTCGAAGACGGCGATACTCGTCTGCATCTAAATCACCAGATTATTACAGGAGGCGCCGAAAGAGGTAGAGTAATAAAATACAAAATTCAAGGACGTGAGAAGGGTGACATTCACATGTCCTTAGACTGAGTGTTATCTGTCAGATATTCATTTAATGATCATCACGGCTGTGTGACAAATGGGTTCCATTCTTCTATTCATTTAGCATTCATCAGAAATCCCTCCCGTAATCATGAACACCACCTCGACGAATTTGACATCCGAGCATGATGCTCTGTCAGCTGTTGACATCTCCGACTTAAGTGATGCAGAGTTAGCTTCGACAATATCACATTCACCAATCATGTTTCCTGGCGACCTGTTTAATCTCTTTGAAACAGATCCTGTCCCAACGTTCAGGTTGCCGCCAACGTTCTTGCGGCAGCACTCAATGAGTTTCGAGCTTCCGACGTCACGACGCTGTTCAGTCGAATTGAATTGCGATTCTGTTCGGTTTGAATCGTTATTGTCTCCAAATGAATTTCAGCTGCCATTACAGCTAAATGCTGATTCGACACGTCGCCAATCGCTGGCGACTGAACCATCCCGAAGAGATTCGAACGACTCTCTAATTTCGTTTTGCAACGAAGCCTTCGCTGGCAATAGGGCTCAACCTGATCTCTTCGAGTTCGAGCTGCTGATGTCACCTCGAAAAGACAATCGGAAACCGAAGTCAATTGTATTGCAATCTCAAGGCGACCTTCAAGCTCGAACCAAGGCGCTGGATGCGACCTCACAACAGAATCGGTCAGTATTGCCATCATCATCTACAAATTTAGATATTGACAATGGAGTTTGTTTGTATCGTTCGAATACATCTTTAGATATCAGATCGTCGTCTGCATCTAAGCAGTCCTCATTGGCCTCGAAATCATCCAAAAAACGTTCTCGTGAACCAGAAGCTACGGCAACGGTAGAAAATGCTTTTGCAAATTCAGAATGGACTGAAGAAGACTTATGTTCGGATACTGTTATAACCTGCAATATCAACAAAGAGCATTTATCTGCTCAGAAATCAGTTCATTGCACTAATGAAGTTGTATGTTCGGGTACTGCGATGACCAGCAATATCAATACGAAGCATGTATCAGCGGCGATTCCATCCCGGAAACGCTGTCGTGAACCAGAAGCTACGGCGACGGTAGAGAATGCTTTTACAAATTCAGAATGGACTGAAGAAGTTTTATGTTCGGATACTGTTATAACGTGCAATATCAACAAAGAACGTGTATCTGCTCAGAAATCAATTCATTGGACTAATGAAGTGTTATGTTCGGGTACTGTTATACCCTGCAGTACCAGCACAAAGCATGAACCAGCCGCAATTCCATCCCGGAAACGCTCTCTGGACCAAAATCTACAGCATCTGTGTCGAATGTTTTCACAAATCAGATTGGGCTGAATAAAATACACTTATCGTCTTTGAAACCATTTGGAAATCGCTCTCGTGAACCATCGACTAGAACATTGGTATCGAATGCCTCCAGGAATTCAGAATGGATCAAAGCAAACAGGGAAGGTATCGGAACGACAAGCTAAATCCAGAAGCCGACTCAAAGCGAAGCTTCAAGTAACACCAGGTTTGTTATGATTCTCTACGTTGCATTCGGCGAGGAGGAGCTACCAAACAAGTTCCAGCGCAAGATTTGTAGCAATTGACGTGGCTGAATATCGTGATATACCTTTCAATTACTCTTTAGGCTACATCGCAAGCGGATGCAGAAGAAGTGCCTTGAGACTTAAGATAATGACCAGAGCAAGATGGTCTGGGCAAACATGTGAGAGAGAGACCTCGTAGAAACAATCAATTGCCTAACATACATGATGCATACATATCGTACATTTGCCATTTGGGTAGGCAGAGATGATGGGTCAATGCAACAGGTCGCGTACAACTTGTATCAAGCCAAGACGAGTTCAACAATTTGATAACGGGCGACCGTTCATGTTGTCCGCTTCAGAGAATACCTTTTCTGTATGATCACATATCTCCCGGTTGGATGGCTGCTGATGGAAATCGATATTTGCTGGTACGCAACAAGGAATGAACGACGGTGAATGACATGAGGCATTCGGCAGGTGGAAATATTACTTTACTCCCCGAGTCTCTTTAGAGAAAATCCGGCCCAGCTTTGTAAAACACAGAGGAAGTCTGCTCGTAAACTCACATTTCAAACTCATTTCAGATGCTAGATTTTTGTAGGTACGTTTCCACCTTGATTAAAGCATGGCAAAGTTTGGAAATGGAAATATCCATGAAGTTGCAGCAATCGACTTTACAGACTCTTCTTCTGACAAAGCTAAAGCAGAACTTGGGTTTTGCATACTCTACAGTATAGGCGGTGTAAGTCAAAGATTTGGATGCAGGGCTTAGCAGATGCAGCATATACAGTGAACAGATCGATTTTCGCCAACGTCTACCTGATGCAAGCTTAAAGATTCTTAACTTCCAAAACTGCTCATTGTGCCCTGTGTAACCAGAAGCAATCACCAACGATTTTGCAACATGGAGGCAAATTCCAGATGATTTAGATTCGGAGTTACAAGTAAAATCAGAAAGTTCTGATGAAAAAAATATATACAAAGGCCAGCATGCAAACAATTGAAGACGTAATTGGAGAAAAGGCAACCTTTTAGAATGATACTGAGTCTGGATTAATCAGGATATCTAGCAATGCAAGGTAAGTTCAGTAAGTGGCCCATGGTTGAACTCGTTATATATGGCATAGTGGATATGTACAATACAGTGTTGAGACCACAATGGGATATTAAGCAACAATCATATGATGAGATTCTGAAACAGCAACCTCAGCTCCGAAATCAGACTATTCATTCTTGTATCAGCATCAGAAATGTCAAAATTCGGGCTTTGTGATGTCATATCAGTATAGAAAGCCAGTAACTACATTCAAGCTTACGTTAGAAGCTTCAGATCGAGGCAAATCAACTCACATAATCGCCGAGTTCGTAGCATGAGAACATGACATTACTGCCTTGAACATGAAGAATTGGGCAAGACGTTTGGTTTAAAGCAAGCCCTAATCGAATTCAATTCGAGGGGCCACTTACGATTCCTGTTCAAATAATACCGAAATTTTCGGCAGCTCTTTTCAGGGATGCAATAGGGACGACAAGATCATTAACGCGATTGTCATAGTTCTTGACCTGTTGAGCTCTGAAGTTATATTAACAAATACAGCATATTTGAGGATAATATTCCGAAACATTCCAGAAAGACGTCGGTTGTAAAAAGCGGATGTATTACATGAGCATCCCAGATCGTGTCAAAACACAAGACGCAGTGGTATTGGGGAAGATGCTATCAATCTGCTTTAGCTTGGTCTGTATCTGCTTGGATACTTGAGCAGAGAATCCACTGGAACGACGACAGCACATTAAGAGCTGTACGAAGTTGAGATATTGCAGTCTGAATGTCTGATAGTCTTTTTATAGTGAGAAAAATTTACTCCGCATACTACCGGTTAGAAACATCTTCTGATAGTCAGAAATGGATTAGGGTTGACCTATACAGAACGATTGAGTTAGAAGATGCCAATAGAAAACTGAACAACTTAATATGGGACGAGACAGAGACTTTCTGTTATTGGCAATTTGTGGTTTATAATTAAACATTATTAGGGTTCAAACAGATGATCTCATCCATGCTTGAAATTATGGATCAGGTTGTCGAATTGACGGTATGTTGTATTAAGACTCTTTTGGATTTCTTTTCTTAGTCTGTCGATGGCAACTACAAACACGTTGAATTCTTTTGTGGCACAAAATGTGAAGCCTAACCTTTTTCTGTATCCTGCAAGAAGAACTTATCGCGTAAATAATTGATATCTTCATGGAACATTAATTCTGGCATCTGGGCTGAAACCATCTAAACCTAAATCAGTAAGTTTTCGAGCAGACAATATGGATCGCACAAGGCTGAAAAGATTGATGAATAACGAAGCATGGTTCCTAAGAATGGTGAATGATTGCGCAGACAAATCTGTAAAAACTTTAAATTCTTTGGCTTTCTTGTAATTCTTGCCGCCCATGACGAATGCCATTTCCGGTGTCAGTACGAAAGCGGCACGTTCACGCTTAATTCCAAATTTCGACTTGAAGTTGCCGAGGAAATGGCCGAAGTCAATATCTAATGCGTTTTGAGGTACGAAACTAAATTCAGCTAATCACGTACGAAACAGATGGCCATCTTTTGTCAACATAATGTTCCCATTATGACGATCTCCGATACCAAGGACATACGTTGCGACACAATATCCAGCACAGCTCTATCAGAGAGAGAAAGTCGGTTTCTTAGTCAGGCCATCGATATGAGATACCTTGATGAAGTTGTCCTTAGCAATCTCTAGTTGTTTCGGATCCCTGTTGTGGTCAGCAAGGAACTTTTGCAGTGGATCTAGCTTCAGGGCACCAAGAGCACCTCCACCATACTTGAGTTGGATGCCCGACGTTGTATCCGAATTCAGCACAATTTCAATCAAACCAACGCCTGCGTTCAACAGATTTGGAACTCATATAAACACTTATTGCAATAACTTCACCTTTCCCCTGAGCATTAACGCCAGTTGAGACACAGTTGTATGGGATTAGTCGCATATCAAGATCTTCGGACACCCATATCTTGTCCATCACTCTTAACAGCTGAAGAGTCAGAATATCTTGTCTTAAATCATCTCCAGACTTAAACATAATCTAGATAGAGTTCATATAAAAAATAAGCCTTGATTCGCAACAACAAAGACTTAATTACAATTATATTGTCGCCCAGTGGGTCTGCATTTTTGAAACAGAGCCAAAGCGGTGCCATTTTAGACGACATAAAGCGACATTTTTCGACAACCAAAGTTGTGACCTGCCAGCGTGGATTTAGCGAAATCTGGACCGAGCCGCTCTTCGCCAGGTAATTATCGTTGAACTTGTGAAGAGAGGCAATGTACTCCGCCTATAGTCACCTTTCAGTTTTAAATAGCACAATGAGAGAGCGCTCAATATACGTTGATTTCGTCATCCGAGATATCTTTGGCATGTTTGCGGGCGACAACGCGACCCGAAATCCTTTGAAGACGCTGAACCATTTCATACTGTTTACGTAATTCAGCTGCGTGCGGGCCAGCATGGAACAGATATTCTTCGAGAATAAGAGCGAATCGTTCACAATGGAATGGATTGTGCAATTCTGCTTTTAGGTGCCAGAATAGGAAATGACCTGTACACAAATTTTTGAAAGCCCATAGAGAAGGACACTTAGAGTATTACCAATTCCATAAGGATTCTTCAAAGCCCTTTCAATCAGGAAACGGGTTAAAGGAGAGTCATGATATGGTTCGTTCTTAATGGATTGAGCAAGTTGCAGTAGGAAGATTTGTAGTTCGTCATCCGGTAAAACACGAAGGCAATTGACAGCATACTCTCGAACCTTATAGTCCGCATAACGAGCATCTAAGAGTTCTAATGCAGAAACTGGATTTAAAGGAGGCGTCCAATTCGATAGCAGTCGGTGAGCCTGCGAGCAAATAAGTTGCGATCAGAGAAGTGCAGATAGTAGCCGACCTCATTTCGATGATCAACCGAACCCCAGTCGACACTTTGTAAAAATTTCGGCAAAGCTAATGGGTAAGGGAGGAGATGGTGCCTTGTCATCCAGAAAACATCCTTGTCGTGAGCTGTTAGCACATACAAAGGATCTGTTTTGATCAGCGTATCAAGATTCTGGCGGACATCTTTTGCCAACTTCTTCCAAAGCTGCTTTTCACCCACTTTCTTCACGTCTGGCTCATGGAACTAAGTACAGTATTAAGCATAGTTTGAGTTCGAACAAGATTATTTCATACAGGTTCGACAATCGGTGCTGTTACAGGGAGAGCTCTTGTTTCGAATTCTATGCATACAGATACTGGTTGATGATTATTCCTGAACAGCATATTAGCTCCCCAAAATAACTAAACATTATCAAACCTGGAAAGGTTTTCGATCGTGGTCCCCCGAAATACAAATGTTAACGCATCCAAGTGACCTTGCTTCACGTTGGCGTCAATTGGCCTATGATAGTCAGTATCTGGCTTCTTAAAGTGCAACGAGCATCGTACCACATCTTAAGGTTTAAAACTCCTGTCCGAGCATGACCAAATTGGTCAACAAGTGGAATATTCACCCATGATAAAAGATCCTCTTCTTTGGTATATGTTCGCTTACCATAAAGTAAGATGCTAATTCGTGTCTCCCTAGTCTAATTGTTACGAGCACTGTTGTTATTAAAGCAGATATCTTGAACCTTGGTATATTACAAGCTAATATGTGAGGTGGCTCTGCTGGCGACAGCCACTGCCACCATCGAGGGGACTGGCAACGTGCTGCGTCCGCTGTGCACATATCGCTACAGGATTTCAGAGCAGTTATGACGTCAAGACGATAATTTCATACCTATTCTTGGTGATTTCCGTTCCATGAAACAGAAATACACGAACTTTTAGGTGGGTCATTGCTGAATCTAACCGCGGTAGAACTGATTCTGTCACATTTTCGACGCCTTTCACTCGATATCTGAACTCTTGTTGTAGCGACCGTAATGTGAAATAAGTCTGGGAATCCCATGGAATTGATTGGCGGGTTTCAGTGAAATCCTCTAAAGTTAATATTGGCAGAGAGTGGTCAACACGTTCTTTGTAAATATCTAACAGCCGTAATTCGCCTTCAGTTAATCCCTATAATGACAAAATTGGAACTGAAAGCACACAGATCATTAGGGGTTTCTTACCCGAGGCTGGGGCTTCTTGATTAATGCCAGGTCAATAACTGAAAGATTCCTTAAACAAGCCCGGACGGTCTCATAGCTATAAAGAAGCTCTGGTCCATGAATATATTCATCCAAGCCAATCATCTACACATTTGTTATTGTTGCGCTGAATCAGTACTTTTTGGAGAATGCACTTGAAACCTTAATTATGTTAGAAGAAGGATCTCCTAATAATTTGAGGGCTTCTGATTTTGGGTCGAAATTGTCATAGATCTTATTCATGAACGTAATTGCCGTATCATCTTCTGCTATATCGTCAGAGTAAATATATTTCAGTGACTACAACTCAACTCGAAAGGAGAAGTTGAATTTGTTGTTGTCGCCCGTTCCATATCACGGTCACGTTGGACCGTATTGCATCTGGTGTGTTTTTCGGGAGCGAGCCGCTACTCAAATATCGGGGAATGTGCACATCATTAGCTAGGAATTGATGATGAGGAAACTGAAAAGCCCTAACATTTGGTCAGACGTGGCGTCAAGGGTCTTTGGGCCAGACCTAGCTCGATACGATGCGGCATTAACATTATCGAAATGCCACGGCAGGTGCTCCAAATTTAGCAAGGCATCGACATCGGTCTTTGTATCTTTCTTATCTTCCTCCTCTAATATGGTTGTGACTTTCTCAAGAGCCTCCCTCACCTGGCCATGGCATCATTGTAATATACTGCGTGTGTTCTGTCCTTTATCAAGTTACCTCAGATAGCCCATGTCGCACCTCATCACTAACAAAAGGCTGATTAGAAATGTGGGTCACTTCTTCTATCATTCGTGCTAAAGCGCTGAAAAGATGTTCTGGCGATTGGATCAGTTCCATGTTGGGCTCTTCATATGAAAGATGCTGATGGTGTCGAGCGTCAATGGCTTCCTCCTCATCGACAAGTTGTGATAGGGATTTAATATCGTCATCATCATCGCCGATTTGATGTTCACTTTGCTCTTCAATTTGGGAGGATTTATCGCTCGATGCAGCGCTGCGAGGCGATCGATTCATGTCGCCACTGAGAGACATCGGCTGAGGGGTCAACGTGGGAGCTCGTCGCACCTCAAAAATATTCTCATTGCGAGCTCTTGACGATTCTTGATAATCCTTCAGCTCAGCATCCCACCAATCTAGGTCACTTGTTTTGTCATCAACCTTGCTATCAGAGCTCATGGCTCTTAAAGCTCTAGGTTTCGAGCCAGAAGCTAGATTGAAACGGTACCTCCCAGTCCTAATTGAAATATCTGACCTTCCTATAAAGATTCTGAGTCAAAAAAACTCAGTTTCGTACACTGTCATTGTGGGTAAATGATACAAGAAATAAATTGAAGGGTTCTGGGTCACGTGTTGATTTAGTTATTAGCTCAACATGCGATCTAATGTAAAAACCGTATTCACTGTTATAGATTCTTATAAATCTATATAACCCAGCAAATTTAAACAGAGCTTATTGACACATATTGACCAGCGACCAGTCTTTCAAAGACCTGACGCGAATCTTGATCAGCAGTCATTTTTGACACATCATCGACACTTAAGAACTGCCACAGGCAGTTGTCCAAACTGTTTGCCAGAATAATTTCAACTTCTTGTAGAGGACACTTAGAGTGAGCTAAGACGGTGATACAGGATCCTAAATATCCTTCTTTTGGTTTGGATTTGACATTAGAACCATGTTGAACGTTTACAGCACCGATTATGTCAGGCACGATATTTAGAAATCGTTCAGCAACCCTGTTGGAACAAGTCACAAACAGATATCTACACGGAATCACAGAGCGGGAGCTCCAAATTCATACCTCTGCGAGGCGAAAGAGAGTGACTCCCCAGAGCAATAATCAGCAAACGTGGATGGAAGGCGCCAAGTATGTTCCGGCGTTTTTCTCACAACGAGAACTTTGTTATTGATTACAAGGCCAACTTGAACCGAGAGAAAATGTAGGGCAGTGGATGGCATGCTGGGCCTAAAAGATGCAGAAACTGTCTTCTCTGACATGGCATCCTTAATAACAGGTTCGATATCCATAGAAAGCAATTCAACTGATTCGGATTTCAGTTCGTCTATGGGAAACCATTTCCAATTCTTGTCATTCCATATGGTAGGAGAGCCTTCGGCTAGATCGCCAATAGCAATAAAACGAACAAAGTTACGACGTAATGATGGATAATTTTCCACAGAAGCGATACGAACGTTAACCAGTGCAAGTTCAGTTTCCGAGAGAAAATGGCGTTTGGCCGCAGTAATTAAACACTCCCCATTCTCCACATCGCCTGAGGGGACGTACCAGACCTTTCCAGTGTTGAAAATAGTGGATTACAAGAGCCTGCGTAAACTTACTGGATCATTTCGTGGTGGCTCTGAATTCGTAAGCAAGACTCTGTGCTTTGAATCACTAACTACAACGGCTATCATGACCGAGCTGTCATCGTAAGGAGCACCGACTTTAATAGGTTGTTTGCCGTCTTCTAGCTCTTCTTGATCAAAAAGATCGGGTGGTGTAACAAAGTCGAATGTTTCGGTCGTCATGGCACGTACAAATGCCGAAAACGGTCACCGAATGAATTCCAACATGACTTGGATCGAAAATGCGCGAAGTCTCGCAAGAAAAACACAGTTTGGATTTTTTGAAATTTTCAATCCCAATATATAGACGGTACGGTAGTCCACATAATAGCAATAAAAACCCTAGTGTAAGTGTATAATCCACCTCCAGAGCAGCGCCTTCTCAGCCATCTGGTTCTGGAGCCACTGTCCTAATTGCTTACGCGCGCCTTCCAATTCGGACAGGGTCGCCTGGCCAGGCATTACAGGAACAAGCGGCGTCGTTGCATACAACGGTGGTTGAAGTAGAAAACGCGTTGTCTTCGGTTTATAAATTTCCTTGATGTTAGTCAACAGTCGGCGCTGTATCCTTTGTGCCAATGTACAACGAGCGACAAGTGCATTAAGCACTTCAGCTGCCCTTGTTATCAAATCCAGAGCTGATAGAACGCTGGCGTGGATGATCATAATGACCTGGTTCTCAATAGTAATTTCGGAGTGTCGCCAGACAAAGAGCAAATCGCTGCAATTTCAGTATCACAGGTTAAATCTTGAAACATTTGAGTTTTGTCTCGATACTAGTATTTATTCGGAACTTAAAAAGACTTCGCTATCAATTGGACGGCTGCAACCTGAATAATAATAAACGGTCTGGCGATGGGCAGTAGTAAATTGCCTCGTGCTTGGCCACTGCCCGCAACTACATTAGAAAAACCAACAGATTCACAAAGAGACACCATTTTATTCACATAAAAATTCCTACTGATCCACAGGCTATAGCATAGCGAAAAAAATTCTCCAGCCTAGAACCAGAAGTAGAATCGACCGCACCTGAAAATGTCCAAATAGAGAGGGGCTGCGCAGATACTGTCATTCTGTCAAGCAGTCAAGGGCTCAAGGGTTTTACTCTGTGCCCTTCTGTACATTTACAATCATTTCTCTCATTTTATTTCCTGTCTGAATCTGCGGTTATCGGTTGCCCGATCCTCCGTTTACTTCGGCATCAACTAGCTAGAATGACTCGGGGTAACCAGCGTGATATGGATCGAGTTCGAGCTCAACGACGAGCGGCTCGAGCTCCTCAGAAGAAATCTGGGAACGATCATAAAAAGAAGGCGGAAAGGTATGCTTAAGCTGTACTGCCATTGGATGTACACCTTGGACAATATTCAATAGTGATGCCGAGATTATGAGGCAAAAATCAGCTGCCTCAGCCGCAAGAAAAGCTGAGGAAGAAGCTGCCAGACTAGCAGCGGCGATGACGAAGAAGAAATGAACAGCTTTTCACTGTACAAGCGCCTTATTAAAATGTGAACAACCCCGATCGACTACGTTGATTTCTTGCTTTATTAGCTCATGAACAACCCGTCAATAAACGTCCGGGCGATTTCATCGATGATCGAAACATCAGGAAGTGTTGCTGCCATTCCATAGATTGCAGCGGCTCCATCAGAAAAATCAGTAGGGTTACTAATTACTTGCTTAACTGAGCTGCTTAGGTCATTCACGAACTTCTGAGCCATAACCCCTCGATGCATATTTGTAACACAGATATGAACGGCTGGGGGATTCTGCAAACAGTTTAAACTCCAGCCTTTCTTTGCCATGGCTTCGTTGACGTTGTATATATTCAGCGATTTTGGATCTTTAGCAGCAAAAGCGACAACACTGACTTTAGGATCACCAAGCACCATCAATTCTTGTATTTGCTGTACACCATCGATAATAACTGTTGTGGCATCCATAATATCTCGAGCGCATGTAATATAACCTTGCTGCCCTAAGGCCATCATTGTTGCCCAGGCAGCAGCTGACAGAGCGCCTGGACGTGAACCTGCTAAAGTGGGTGATGCATATATACCCCCAGTCCAATTAACCGATGAGAAATATTGGCATCGTCGTAATTCTGTGCGGTTGTACATAATGCAGGAGATCCCTTTCGGGGCGAACCCGTATTTATGCAGGTCGCAGGAAATTGAGGTTACTCCAGGCACTGAGAAATCGAAAGGTGGGACAGGCTTGCCGATCTTTTCCAAAAAAGGAATCAGATACGATCCAAGACAGCAGTCAACGTGTAATCCGATACCGTAACAGCGAGCAATTTTGGCAATGTCTTCGATTGGATCGATGATCCCATACGGAAAACAAGGGGCACTAGCCGCGATAAGAATCGTATTGGATGTGATTAGAGAGCGAATAGCAGAGACAGAAGCACGCATGGTGTTTGGTTCCAAAGGCGAATGGATCAGCTTGATTCCGAAGTATTGTGCAGCTTTCTCGAAAGCAGCATGAATTGAGATGGGCGCTATAATTTCCGGTCTTGTGATTCCCTTTTCCATGGCATGATCACGATAGGCTTTACAAGCGAGAAGAATTGACTCGGTTCCACCACTTGATATCGTACCACAACCTCCTTCAGGATTAGCATGGAACAACTTAAGGGTCATGGCTATAATTTCAGCCTCCATTTTCCGAACAAAGGGAAACAGATCAGGGTGTAGAGGATTCGACAATGCGAAGCGTGAGTACACTAAACTTTTTAGAAATGTGTATCAAATGAATGGCATAACAACGTACCACTGCAAGCAAAACTTGTAAGATCATCTTGCCCATGATAAATTGCTCCTGAGACCTGATAGCATCAGTTATTAGAACGAAAAAACTCAGTCAATACGAACTTTGCCACTGTCCCATTTTCGATGTTCGATTTCGCTCCATTTATCAAGCTAAGATGTAAATTGAGTGTACAGCGAAATATATGTTGATGATACTACACCTGAGCTAATAGGAGGTCTTGATCAAAACCCTCTTCCGGTAATGTTGTATTGCTCCATTCTGACTTAGAATCTTTCTTAAGTTCGTGCTGTATTTTCTTTGCTGCTTCTGCTGTTCCTGATTCTATCTTCTGCTTTACTGAAGGAAGATGACGGATGAACTATCTTTACTTAGTCGGACTTTGGAGAAAGATATTATGAGCCTACCTTGAATATCAATTTTTTGAAAAGAGCACTAGGTTTTTTCTGCAATAATAGAAGAGCAAAATCTCGAAACCCTCCTCGGATGTCTTGCAACTTCAAAAGAAACAGTAGAGTGAATACAGACGTCGATATCACACTAAACGCATCGAATCCCACTAATGACGAATTGATGCGATCCCTCACCCATGACCCCTGAAATACAGCCGGGACGAATTTGGCAGCCAGCAGCAGGAAGACGGCCAGGATAAGGTCGAACCTGGATATAAGCAGTCTCATGATCAAAATTAACAAAGAGGTTGCTTCAAAAAGTTCGTAACATCATAGTAACAGTATTTACCTGCTAATAAAAAAGGCTCAAGCCGCACTCAGCGATAAGAATTTATAAACGGGCTCTCTGTACTCATAAAATCTCTCTTAATTGTATTTGATCGTGAAATATTAGGGCCACGATCTTAATTATTCTTCCTCCCGCTCGCCACCCGTGTCATGTTTACGAGCGCGCCCACCAGCTCGCCCGCCTTTCGACGCGATCTCCCGCACCTCCTCTTTCGGGCGATTGGCGAAGTTGCCTGGATTGACGTCTTTGCTGCCGCCCTTGTGGCCGATTTCGCTGACCTCTTCGCGAGGGCGATTCGCGAAGTTTCCTGGATTGACTTCCTTGCTGCCGCCTTTGGAACCGATCGCAGAGACCTCCTCTCGCGGGCGGTTCGCAAAGTTGCCTGGATTCGGATTCGATGTCATTTCGGAACTGAGGAACCGAGCGCGCCGATGGCGTCTTATATAGGCGATAGCGACTCGATCCGATGAATTTCACGAAAGGATTCATCTGCGCTCCATTACGGTTATCCAACCATTTCGTTATCGGTTATGAGCATCTCAGTGCCGATTCCGATCGAATGAATTTCCCAACAAGGTGGCTTGTGGTACCAATCCCCATTCTCGTTTAACGACCAACAGTGATTCGGAAGAGAGCGTTTGGTGGTAATTAACGATGTTTTTATGCATTCGATTTCTTTTACTTTGACAATCAAGATCCTATTCACTTCAAAGCACCATGGAGGTCCCAAACCTAATCTAAACAACCGATAACATCGATTTCCTGACAGTTACTAGAGTTTTGATTCACATCGTTATTCTGGCAAGCAGTTTATATTGTCCCTGAAATGATTTGCGAGTCAATTAGATACTTTATAAACGTTTGCTTTTATGTAAACCAATTAATGGCATTGCGTGTTGAGAACGAATTGCCTATTAGTGAAGTAGCCATGATTTGGTGTGGCCAGATTTGTTAGCAGAAGGAGCCCACCCATACAAAACAATATGGCAGCGACTACTGGTATGAGTGAGGCTTTTTTTGTACGCCATTTTTAAAACGCGATTCCAAAATTGACTACGGTTATCCCGCTCATCCCAGATTTTGAAACAGAATTCTGTTATTGGATTCTAACACTGATCTACTTTACGATTTCCCATGTTTCAATCTTCAAAAAGTGACTCTTTGGCATCTAAATAAAACTAGCAGGCTCACCAATCGCGGTGAAGATGCGGAAGACCTACGAGCTCGGTTTCCACACTTGTTAGATGCCTGCATTCGTCAAGATTAACCATGGTAGCGAATGCGTTGTTCTACAAATCAGATTCAGCCCAAATTGCTGAAGATATTTGTGACTGCGACCATAGAATACCATGAATATTCACCAAATATGGATTGTATATCAGAGCAATTATTAGAATAGCATCAAATGTACTTTCAACAAAAATGACTCGCTTGTGAAGGCATAATGTTCAGCTTAATAGAAAGTGAAAGATAATGTACAAAAACACACCTATATGGTGCCACCCATACCAAGAAATGGCATTAACATCATCTTAAATTGTATGTTAGTAACTAGTCAAACTGATCACTTGACTTTAATCGTTTACTAACTTTAATAAGATTCCTATTAGTTTGAAACAGGTTATTAACCAATACTTGCATTGCTTTTCCAAAGTAATGGGTAGCTCCTTTTGGTCAGCGATTCCGCTCTCATTCAGACTTAATGAAGGCCAGAAATGTTAGGGTTTTATGTTGTTGAACAAAGAACCTTTCAATGACATGACCCGTTCCTGTTAAAGATGCTATCGTAGCTCGATCTCAATCAATCCAGATTTACTCGGTTTATATCCCAAAAGGCAGCGCCTTATGATGGATTTCGTTGGTTCTTTAATCAACAATGAAAGCTCACTGGATGACAGTAAATTCATAGTATTATTTGGTTCTAAGCATCTGAGGTTTTACAGGGATAATATTCAAGATCCACCAACAAATTCGATAGGATTCGGTACACACCAAATAGACTGGTTTTGTGCAACCAAAGCTTCACTCACTGGTTGTGAAGATGACGTACAGTAATCGAACAATCGTCTCGATTTCACTTTCAGACGAAGCAGCTGTACGGCGGGAGAGTTAAACTCTGCAAATGAACCAAATACTGGCTTGCTTGGTAAGCCGGATCAGAACAATATCGGAATGATTGGTTATGAAGACATTCAAATCCTGATATACCGAATTCGTCAGTTTCAAAGATGACGTCTAACCAGAATCCTGGGTATATCCCAAGCGATGATGTTATAATCGGCTCCAAGAAGGCGAGCCTAGAGCCGCCCGAGCCCACCAAAGAGGATCTACAGCGTGAGGAAGTCGCCCGAAAACGAGGCGCCAAAGAAAACAACCCAGGAAATTTCGCTAATCGACCTGTTGAAGAGGTACGCGCAGCAGCTTCTAAAGGTGGTGCTGCTGGAGGGCGCGCTCGTCATGAACATACGACCGAATTCGCAGACTACTGAATTAACATCTTGAATTCCAGTCGTATGATATGAGTAAACCAACAATATATTCAATGAGTCAGCTCTGAGCTCCAACATCATCAATTATTGTTGATCAAATCGGATCAGAGTAAAACCTAGCAAAGAGCCATTTCCGAATTTATTCGTTATCGTCAGAATGAAATGTTGATGAAAATTTTATTTTACGCATTTGCAGAGGAAGTTTATCCTGAAAGCCAAAATTTTAGCTTTCATGGTTGTGATGAAACGCATAGCTCAATTCGATGGCGCTTCATAAGGGAAATTTTTGAATTTGAAGATTCATAGATCGGTATTCGCGATCATGATGACTGGCCTCGAATGATCCTCGAGAATGAACTTGATGGTGAATTTTTGATAAAGTGCTGGCGTCGCGTTCATCGTTTCTCATTATTCAAATGACGTCCAATCCCAACCCAGGAAATTTCGCTAATCGCCCTCGTGAGGAGGTGTCGGCTATCGGCCACAAGGGCGGTAGTAAAGAGGTCAACCCAGGAAATTTCGCCAATCGCCCGCGCGAGGAAGTTAGCGCCATCGGATCCAAAGGCGGGCATAAAGGCGGCAGCAAGGACACCAATCCAGGCAACTTCGCCAACCGCCCCATTGAGGAGGTACGAGAAATCGCTTCGAAAGGCGGGCGCAAAGGTGGGCGTGCTCGTAAACACTCGACCGGTGAAGAACGTGGTGAGGAGGAGGAAGAGGAAGAAGAATAATCTCATGATTTTCTATCAGCTCAGCAACAAATATCTATGAAATATATATTGGGTTCTTCTAATGATTAGCTGTCGAGATCAGAAAGATGCTGTTGTAGAGCGTAGAGCCATTCGATGTCGATACAGTTTCAGCATATCCAATTGTAATGGAAACTGATTTACCTAGTGCTGAGCTTTGCAAGAAATCGACTTTATTCAGATAGCTGACTTCCCCTCTTTGATAACCAGTAAATGAATAGTATCATTACTTCATACACATGGCGACATGGGTGACATGGCTAGCTCGCGGAACATTGTGAGCAAGCGGCAGACAATGTGTTTTATTGATGGCCGGCGCCCCTCCGGTACAGAAGCTGCTTTTACCACGGAGATACGCGGCCTCCCGATTAGTCTCGTGAGGCTCATCAAATAGCTGCGTTGCGCTGCCACGGGAAAACGCGGCCTTGAACTACGATACATTACATCCCGGTATGCCTAGGTACGTAGGTACCGTATGCAAATGGTGTTATAAATTTATAATATGATATAATACTAAATCCAGTTCGCTTTCAGTGTTGGTAAGCTGCAACAAAGAGATCTTGTCGAAATTGCCATAGCTGTGCTGGGGATTAGTAGCAGTCCGTTGACAGAAGGTTTCTCAGAACGCTAATAGAGAAAGACTGATGCTGGAGCCAGATATTCCTCCTTGTCAGTAGGCAAGGTTTAACAAAAATGAATGAAAGAGTGCTCTTTAACTAAGGGGTCACCGAACCCAGTTGCCTCCATTTCCCATGCTCACCCTATGGCTCAAACTTATCACTAGAACGTTCTCTCCATCGTCCTTAGAACCTCAATGTACATGACAGAAGCTTCTCCCTTTATTTCAAAATGCTGATCATGAAGGAATGGAGGTTCGACCATGTGATAACTGGCATGGGACTGTGAAGTGTGCAGTGCAATCTCGCTTTTGTACACTGCAATGAACCAGCTCGTGATAGCAGCTATCGCCGCTTTATGCATTGCCTGGAGCTCCGTTCAGGCAGCTATGAAGCCAGAAATACTGGCCTGTGGAGAGATGGCCAGTACCAGATTGGTGAAGGGAGATCAAGCCAATATCTGTGTTAAGATTGGTAACTATTTCATGACCTACAAAGCCCCTGTTGATCAGATGTCTTTACTTTCCACGAAAAACGGTAACTAGGTCTGAACCGAGTAGAATTCATAATGATTTTTTATTCAGGATTTGGAGACGGCCGGTTTCAGATTGGTGATGAGAATACAACGATTCCGATCAATATTCAAGTTGGTCATATTAGCCCATATGAGGTTGACCCCACTCAGCCGCTCGATGAAGACAATCAATACCGAGCAGACAAGCATTGGATCGTTCAGGACGTCGTTGATCCAACAATACCGGATCCACCTGCACCAATCGTGCGAGTAGTTCCATTTTTTACAGCTATTATTCAACTTTTAGAGGGACAAGTAACTGGAATCGTTTGGGATGATGGCTGTTATGGATGCAGTTCTACTGGCCCTGAATGTGTGAAAGGTAATTTTAGATTATCGTGGTTGCAAGAAACGACTTGACTGGACAAATAGGATTTTGCACTGTTCAGTACAGCAATTGCTACGTCAACTCAACAACAGCTGACACATCGACCCTATCGGATTGTGATCCGAAGATCTACATCGGTTGGCAAGGCTCTGATGCTAATAGGAACATTATGACCAGTTCTGAACTTGTTCCGTCCAAGTTCATTCGTTATTCTGCAGGCAATGCATTGAATAATATTAGAAGCTACACAGGAGGTCTGAAAGATCAACAAACCTTATAAGTGATGAGCCAACGGCCCCTGAAACTTCGTATTCGTACATATTTACCCATAGCCTACCTCACTCAGATAATAAACCATTTAACGGGCGAAATGTATCTAAGTTTTTCGCATTTGAATACAATGGTTTTGGTTTGCACCTTTTAACTATTGAACGATAAGCCATTCGATTCTGTCTTGAAAAGAGTTGCAGTGTTTTGGAAAAAGTTCTTGAGCGAGCGGCCTCGAGTGCTGGGTTAACATAAAGTGCGATATCGCTGGACTCTGTAAGACGTCATTCTGTACCTCACAGAATATGTTGATGTCAGATTTGGCAGTTGTCGAAGCTCGTGATGCTCAGACCCGGCATGGTTGGTCGCCCTATGTCGTAAACGGTGGTACAGCCATGGCGGTCGCTGGTGAAAATTTCTGTGTCGTCGCCTGCGATACTCGAATGTCGCTGGGTTATTCGATTATGACACGATCTGCTCCCAAGGCAACTGTCCTGACAAATTCGACTGTTGTCGCAACTGCAGGCATGGCAGCTGATCGTGATGCTTTCCATAAATTACTGAATGCCTATCTCACCCACTATGAGCATATGTCAGACTGTTTCTTCATTAGTTATCTTATCACTAAAGTATGCTTTCAGGCATGGACATGTCATGAACACCCAATCGATTGCCCAGCTTGTCTCCACCCAGCTGTATTCTCGCCGGTTCTTTCCTTATTACACATTCAATGTGGTAGGAGGTCTTGACAAAGAGGGCAAGGGCGCCGTTTATGGTTATGATGCTATCGGGTCGTTTGAACGCATTCCCTATGGTGTTCAGGGCTCAGGATCGGCTCTTGCGACATCGATTCTGGACAACCAGATCGAATGCAAAACCCAGTTGAAGAACAAGAAAGTCCTCTCCCTAGATGAGACTGTGATTCTCGTTAAAGACGTCTTCAGTTCGATTGGAGAACGTGATATCTATACTGGTGATCAAGTCGACATTTATATAATTACCAAAGAAGGAGTCAAGCACGAGCTGTTTGAATTAAAGAAGGATTAATAATCTTGAAATGTTACATACACAGCTGATAATTTACTTGCTTTCATCGTCTGGTAGATGAATACCCAGACTACTAAGAAGTGTTGAAGCTGGCCCAGCTTGGCCTAACTCTGCCTTATAGGCTTCCAATATGTTCTTGACGAGATTAATATCGGCATTGATAGGTTTCAAATCCATTTCTTGCTCCATTTGACGGTGGTACTCAGCCAACTCATCATCACTTGTCAACTCTTCGTAAAAGTCGTCACCTTCCTCCTCATCGGAATTGAAAGCGTTGAGAAATTCGGAAGTATCAAAGGATATTGGAGTGACCAGATTAGAAACGCCTTCCAAATCGGAGACATTAGACATAAACTTATGCATTCTTTGAACAATATCCTCAGCAGTACAATCTTTGCCGGAATACGATTGCATAATAGCTGTCAAATCATCCTCATTCATGTTCATCCACGTTGACGAATCGTCATCACGAACTTGTTCGAATGGAATCATTTCAATCAATCTGACATCAACACCATCAGCCAGCTCAATCATATTGGATCCGGTGTGAACATCCTTAACGACATGATCGAGATGTTTGCCTTTTGCGAGCAGCTTCTTCTGATTTTGATACAATATTTCCAAACCTTATCGTCAATTTCAACCAAGACAAGTTTCTATGCAGAATGAGAAGACTTACCACACATAATTTTGACTCCTCTTGTAAAGCATGTTTGTTGATCTTCCGAAGACGGACGACAAACTTCGAATGACTTGGGAGTAGAAAACTGTTGAGCCTCTAGTTGGGCATAAGAGCAATGTGTAAACCTGGGTGCATGCCAAATGTAATTTTCTGGGTCCGGTGTGTATCTTAGCATCCGAGAGCAGTGCCTTAGATCGATGGGGTCGCGAAAATAGAAACTTTCAGCAATAGCTGTGATCAGCCAAGGATGGAGATCGAGCAATTTAACGGCATCTTTATGTAACAAGCATCGGCCATAATGCTGACATGAAGATACAGCTTTTTCGTAAAAATCTCGAAGCCTCTCGTTGATCGCAGCTGTTGCTTGTGGCGACACGGTCTGGTTCGGATTTGACCGAACGATTTCACATGCTTCATCGAATGATTTGAACTATAATGAAGTCAGAGGGATTAGACACAGCAGGCAGGGGATGGCCCAGACCTGAAACTCCATTGGAATAATATGAACACTTCCTCGGTATATGAACGCTCGAGATTCGCAGGTCTCTGGCTTCACCCAATTAGGCAAGACATTGGCAGCCTCAATCAGCAGAAATTGTCCATCGTCATCTGTTAACCTGGCTACCAGATAATCGAAATCAAGAGATAACTGCCTGACGATATAAACAATCAACCATTCATCTTGAATATTATCGCCAAACGAAATCGATGCTTCTGCATTCCCATCGTCATTGACTACAGAAAAATGTCAAGTCTGCATGACAACCAAATGGAAGAGCTGACCTGAGATCCGAAACGGATCCCGTTGCCAAAGATATTCTGCAGGCTGGATTTCATCGATTCTGGACTGAATGATCGGTGTAGGCGGAGCCCTGCTGAATTGTACCGAGATCGTATTAACCTGCCGATACGGAATGGGCTTGCCATGAATGCCATCTGAGCCGCCAGACATGGCCGATAATAAAAATGCACCTTCGATTTTGTAACAGCCCACGCAATTTCATGAACTAATTGCGCCAGTTGTTGAGCAGAACCCCCTAAACCCTAACCCTAACAGCAGCAGATAACTGCCAGAGACGCTCTTACTAAGGTTGAAAGCTGTGGGAACCTTAACAGTATTGGTATGCAGGTGATACCGAGATCAGGCCACTCTCAACTATGATCACAAAAGTTAAATTAGCAGGGATTCTTGATCGATTTGGCGTCACATTGCATGTCTGCGATGACATCGCGCCATTTCAAAGGAAAATAATTCCAGTTGATGCGATCGTTTCTGTCCATTATCAGAACTATTTGAACAATATTGCTAGATTGTCTCCAAACTGGCAAACTTGCGATTAAAAAGGTGATTAATGTCAATTTATTTTTCCACCGACAGTGTCCAAATTGTCGTCCATGGTTCTGCATCCTGAGCTTTATCGCAATATTGTTCAATTGAATAACCCGGACGCCCTCGCGCTTCGTCTCAATATTCAAAAATGACAGAATCCGAATAATGTAGTGGAAGTCCGATCTTTTTGTAAGTGGATTGCAGTAAGAAATAGGAGCGCTTGGCCTAGTCAAGGGCCGCATAGTGGCGAGCTTTCCTGGACATTTCTGTTATGCTGTTCGGCTTTCGTCTGCCGTTGACGGCGCCCGTCGCTTATCATGAAGTCTTTATGGTAGAATCCAACCAATCGAAGGTCGCCATGCGCTCTGCTGCTGCGGCTCGCGATCAGCTCGGCAATCTCTTGAGCAATATGGCTACCGCCCCAATCGGATCGGATTATAAAACGTTGCTGGACCTGACCGATGCATATCTTCCCATGATAATAGCCATCGTTGAGCAAGTTCATAAAACTTCCAATCGAAAAATGAGTCAACGAATTGGTATGCTTGAGCTGGACGTTTCGGCAGTCGGGAGTTTAGTACTGTTTCCTCAGTTTTTAAATGGTCGAGCTGGCTATCTGAGTCGCGAGAGCTTTTGGAGATGATGCTGTTGGAAGACGAACTTTGTTGTACCTATACTGTTCGTATTGATGATGGTCGATATATATTTAAAGTAATTCTATATCTTCAGTTATTCGCTCTTTTACAATATAAACAAGCACATGCTATTCTGAGCGCTAAACGCGAAGTTATTGGATCAGGTGCAGATATACAAAAGCAAGCTATTGCCCAGTAAGTCCAAGTGGATATTACTGTTTGGATAATTCAATTGTGCTCCGTCAAGTTTAAGAAAAGCTTCTTCAATTTTCGAATGGATCGCTAATACGTTGGTTCCTTTATCGTTAATGGCTAGTGAGATCCGACCGTTGGAATGCTCCGTCAAATCCTTACAGGCACTGTCCATGTATTTACTGAACGGATACATTTTGCAGTCGATCTTATTGTTCTGGTTTAGATTGTGTTTGTGCAATTGGCAAGAGACAATTATCGAATCAGGTAAGAAAGTAAGTCTCCAATCTATAAAATCATTGTGACTTTTAGCGATTGCCGGGAATAAGCTGCCTGGAGCCGTTGCCAGACTGTTTCTCGGGGTACATACAAACGTTGTAACCGTGCTGATTCTTGTTTAATGCCATGGTATTAATTAGGTTGTTGACCAGTATGGGGCAATGCAACAAGCTATGAATGCTCTGGCCTCATCGTATCATTCGTTGGATTCGGCTTTTAAGGTTTTCCCTAGAATTCGCTCAGAGTACTGCTTAGCACAAGCTTACTACTATCTCGGGATAGAAGCCTTTGACGAGAAGTATCTAGCATCCAGTCGAATGAATCTAAACTAAATATGATCAGTAATTATGGGAATGCTATTGCACTATTTCAAGAATCGAAAAGGATCGTCGATGAGATTCGCTTCCCTGAAGTCAATCACCCTACCATTATGGCTGCTAAAAGCGAACGGCACCAGTTCTTGGCGACTCTAAACTCTCGGCTCAATAGTCTGATCAAAGATAATTCTACCATCTACTTTGCGGTATCACTATAGTCAAAATATGTACTTTTCATTTCATTATTTAACTGCTTCCAGGTGGTCCCTGTTGTACAATCAATTGCAATGCCTTCGCCTGTTTTCATGCCTAAATGCGACAAATTCGAACCTACTGCTGCTGACTCCAAATCTTATTTCGTAATCTCTCATCCATCAATCTCGTAACACAACTAACTTCAGACCAGGATTTGTAATTACAAAGCCAAATTCGCATCTAGAATAAACTGTCATTAGCCATTGAACTTGACGTATCAAGAAGACTTGAGAGCGTGCGGGCCGGCTGTGGAGGATCTCCGGCGTTCCTTGGCAGATTTCATTCGAAGACGCACCCTTCGGCGAATTCGATTCGATCGATGCTCATCTGGAACGTTGGACTCATCTCGGAGTGAGAGAGCTGCGGCACGACAACGAAACAATATGGCTGCCTTGCCGCAGATTCTTCAAAGTCGTCCCCTCTCCTCGCCAACATCTTCAGTTGGCTCGTTCCGCATTCTCTCGACTCATCTTTGACTGGAGCCCCCGCGTCACCATATTGTGCAGCTGGCTCCTCTCGCAATCCTCCTACTCATCCCTAACTGGGCGCCAACATTTGTCTGCAGTTAAAACATCATAACCAGACAGCAGATATAGAGATCGACGCGACCCTCTGTCTGCCTATCCAAGTTTTTTGCTCTTTCAAAGTTCGTCTCCTATCAGGTTCCGTGAGGTGGCCCTAACCGAGCCGCACCTACCCGTTGAGCTTCGTTACATCATAGGGGAACCCCTTTAAACCATCCCCTTTTAAGTTTTTCTCATTTGTTAAACGATGATGGAGGCCCGCGGTCATGACCCATTTGCAGCCATTGCTCGGTCGCCCATGGTATCCAGACGACATAATCGAGCGCTAGCTTTACAGCCGTCGTTGCCGTCTGCGATTACCCCGGATCTGGATCGACGACGTTTGATTCGGAGATTTCTCGAACAGACTCAGCATGCCCGGCGAAGGTTAGATCAGGAAGAGGCTGGAGAAGAGATGGGGCAATGGTGGGACCTGCTGCAATCGATGCCGCTAGAAGCAATCCATGAGGCCGTGATTATTCATTCGGATTTGGGCCCTATCGTATCCGATTTACTAGTCAGGCAATTCGTGGAATTTGGTCCCAATGAAAACAACTGTACCAAGCTAGTGATATCTTACGCTTCTTTCATTCACGATCTGGATCTGATCTTTCGCTTAAGCTGTCGGCTGCATTTCCGCAAAATTCTTACACGCCTGCATGAAATTCGCGATCACCATCGTCCACCTTCGATTGAACACGCTGTTCTTGATTCACATCTGGATTTGGGCAGATCACGTGCCGTTTTGGCAACGATTTCAGCTTCTGGCAATGATCCGTTGCTCTTCACCCGGTACTGCTGGAGAATTTGGTCGGATAGCTGGCCCCAGCTGTGTCAGATTGCAGCCGTTCAGATGTATCCAGTTGGTAGTTATCACCGTTGTTTCGATTGCCACCTAAACGGTTTATTTAGGCTATTCCACCATGGATTATTCGTGACTGTTTGGGGCTTCTGCCGGATTCTTCCGGAAAACAAACCTCTGATAGCATAATCATATTTCTTCATTACTTACATGAAATCCTGCACAGGCATCCTTCAAGCCATCAGGATGTCGATGTGACAGAGCCAGTTATTGAATTATCTCTCTGTGTATTAGATCAGCTTAGTAATAAGTCCATTACTGCAAACTGGGCTGGAGCCATTTGCGACGAAGTTATTTGGCAACCTAATCTGTTTTACTTCAACCCACATGCGGTACTTGAACGATGCAGAAGATGTCAATCCTATCCTAGTGCGCTTTTAGCACTTTATGCATATAACCGTGATATGGCATCGACTGAAGCAGCACTCGATCTCGCATTGTCATCAAACCGAATGGATCTGCTTATGAGATTAACCAAAGTGCGCTCGTTCTCTTCTAAAGAATGGCTGTCCTTATTGGACAAATGCCCTGTATTTGGAGATGATGAGGAATGCGTTTCATTATCTGGAGTAGTAAATCTGCTTTCAGACACAGTTGGTTCTGTGCCTTCCATTCGTTTGCTATTGCAATCAGCTCGTGCTCTTGAGTGTCTGCCGGCCTCGCACTGGTCCGAATTATTCAAATTGAGTTTAGGATCTAACAATTTAAATCGAATCAATTGCGACACATTACTCCTTATGGCTGAACATGGTGGACCACCCAATCCTGATGACTGTACCAGCTGGAAAATTACATTGAAGAATAGCGAATGTCGCCTGTGCTGGAAGGATTTGCGACCTGCTGATGAAAACGGAGTCGAGATCATCGTTTTTGGTTGCGGTCATGGATGCCATTCCGTTTGTCAGACTGCCTATCCAACATGCCCTACATGTCTGTATGAACGAATTCTCTGCAAACCCAAACTGATTATCTCGCCTTGTCAATGGTCTGCTGAACAGAGCTTTCTTACTAGCTTACAGACGGCTACTAGCTTATGAAACTGCTTATATTATTTATTGTTGTTAACATATCAATCAAAGAAGGCTCAAAACTGCAAATTGCGTGCATTTCTTCTGGCAAGGATTTGTTGAACATGGGACTGAGCTGCTGTCGCTTTATAGTCGACAACACGAATAGGAAGATCGCTATCATCCGTAAATCTTACAGCAGACAATGCTGACAGACGGTCCCGAGCAACATACTGTTTCGGGTCGATCTTCACTGCCTCTAAGTAATCTGATATCGCCATTGACACGTTCTACAACCAAATCGGAGTCAGAAGATTTGCCCACGCTCGCTGCTTGTAATTACCTGCATTTGTTCAAACGTTTCTGCTCGGCTAATAAAATACTGAGCAATCCGTTGCTTAGAGAGCCGGATCGCTTCAGTGAATTCTGATGCAGCTTCTGATAATGCCCTTCGATTGAAAGCATCGATGCCGAATTGAAAATGAAGTGTCGACAACTTGGTTTGTATGCGTTGGTGATCAGTACGATTTGCCGTTTGATTTACCAGCCTGACCGCCTCGTGGTAGTCCGCTGTGATTTGTCACTTCAGTTCTGTAGCAATCCAAGGAATGACTTCGACCTTGAGCGTGATTGTATCTTTGCAGTTTCATATTGCAATCTGCCCGATTGACATAGTATTGATACTGATCAGGGTGTAGCATGATTGCATGATGTAAATGATTTATAGCTGCATCAATTCCCTGTTTATCGTATTGTTCAACTGCTAAATCATTGTGAACACGAGCCCTTTCGATGTCAATCTGCTTTGCACGGACACAGTTGGTTTCGTGTTTTCTTCCCTCTTCTAAGTCTGCAAGGGCAGAGACATGATTGCCTTGCAATTCTAGAAAGCTAGTTTATCATCAAGAACGAGGTTGTAGTGTCAATGACACTGACGATGAATAGTAGAACGAAGGCGATAATGATGAGTGTCGCGAGATAGTTGTAGAGCCTCACCTATCAGAACCATCGCTTCCGAATATTTCCCCATCAATACTTCGGCTGGAAATGCATTTACAAACCTTGTCGAATATGCTATCGGAGATTACCTTTAGCATTTGTATGGAGATTGAGTGCTGCCTGATGACAATGCTCCATTACAGCACCATATCTCGGGTGACCTTTATCAACATCTCTGCAAACTACTTTGTAATCATTGATCGCATTTTTATACTGATCAATTCTGAGGTAAGTTTCAAATGGTTTGAGTGTCCATACACGTTCGAGTTTCAAATATAACTGAGTTCGCTGCAGGATCAGATCCTGAAACATGCTCTGACGAATCTCAGAGGGTAGCATTGATCCATCAATGATCTCAGTGATACATTCGACTGCCTCTTGATACTTCCCCGATTTCTTAAGGCATTGAATTCTAAATAGATCATCAGATCAATGTTGTTGCAGTGCGTTTTTAAACCTGTTCAGCCAGAAGTTGTGATTTTTTGGATTTAATCTGAGTGCTTCAGCATAATATTCGTTAGCTAAATTATAGTCCTGATCGTCATTCATAATATCGCCAAGGTTATTATATAGATCGGCCAATATCATTGCAATCGATTCATCATCAGGATGGAGTTGGGCTGCTCTTCTCAAACAGATCACAGCTGATTTCAGATCGCCAAGGCCTATGAAGGTCATCGCTTTACCTTTATGAAATTCGGCTTCTATAATCATACTCAACATGGTGCTATATGTTATTATTGTCTTCAGACTAACCATCAGGTTCATGATAGAGCGCCTTCGTGAACAAGATCACAGCTCTATGATAATCATTAGCAATCAATGATGTCTTGGCCTGAATCGCACTAAACAACACATTGTCAGGAACCCAGAACGACAGCTGCATGATCCATTAATGCTGACAATTGCATTCCCGATAGAGATCGCAACGATGTCCTCGACGATATGCAGGATTGAATCGCCGTACTCGAAAAGTTTCTACTTTTTCGTGAAGTTTCAAGATGATTCTGGTAACGAACTTGTAAATATTGACAGAAAGTGTATTGTGACAAATGTTTGGAAAGTTGATTTAATGATAGCGATAGAGATCTTCAACGAACTTAGCATATGTGATAACACCTTCATTACCATGATCATGTTCAGAGAATAGAGCACGACTTTCTTTCTCTGGCATTAAGATTCCGAATCGTTCTAATGCTCGTGACCATTCCTGAAAGGTAACTTTGCCTGTATCTTCCACATCAAAATGACGAAATACTCGTGTCAAGGTCAACGCCTCGGATTCCTGTCCTTTCGTCTTCTGTCGAATCTTCTCTTTGAGAACTTGCCCAACAGATGCTAAATAATGTGGATCAATTGGTGCAGCAGCCGCATCTGCATCTGTAATCGGTGCCACCATTCGGAACATATTATGAAGGATTTCAGCGAATTTGTGATCATCGAGAGGTATTGTAGCACCAATATATGTAAACATATCATGAAATTGTTGAGATGTGATCTGACCACCTTCACTAAATGATTGAATCGCATCAGTAATCTCAATCCGTATAGCTGATGCTGTCTTATCATTAGCTAACACCTTTGGGTGATGTTCCGGATGAAATCGTTCCATCAAGTCAGTAACTGCAACACGACCATCATCATGTTTAGGCAGTGAATCAAACAGCATCTGTACGAGCTGTGATCTGAACGGATTCAATTGCCCTGTTAATGCTCTAATGAAGGCCAATATCGAGATCGACCGGTTCCTGTTCACATCGAATTTCCGATTCAACATGGTCATTTGTGGCAATGGAAGAAATAGACCAACACGTGCTAAACATTGCTCAAATTCCTATCCAGATATAGTTAGCATTGAAGGATGGCAAAGGCGGGCGGGGGTCCAGTACGGCGTAGTTCAAGAAGCCGGTCTGCGTCTCGTTATTGGCCTGCAGAACACGTTGTAGGGCGAGAATGGCATGATGTCCCTTCTTGCATAGTTCCAGACGTAGCTTCAGGAGGATCGCATCGAATTCGATCTCGGCAGGACTTGGACCAGCCACCATCCCTTCAACAACCTTTCACAATAATGGAGATCCAATCAGTGAAGATATTCGTTCGGTACTGATCTCGATCCCAGCTGTGTCCTCCTATCCTGGACCGAACAAGGGGCAGGGGCCAGCATGACCAGGAGGGACCTGGCACGCCGCCATCTCCTCTTCCGAATGCGTGAACTGCCAGTCCAGGGTTTAGGGTTCCGGCCTGGGCCCAGCACCAGCAACCGTACTGGCCCGCGCTGTTCATTTCGCAGGCGTTGATGATGACGACATTGGTTGCCTGCAGGACGAATGCGATCAGGGCAGCTGGATATTGGTATCGATCATGGCGATGGTCGTCGTCATCGTCGGCAACGTCGCCCTCGATTATCTGTACTCTGAGCGGTGTCTGCAAACGTGTCTCCCAGGATCGTGTATTGTTTGCATCTGGTATTAATGTGGCATTCTTAAAAGGTGCCAAGATTGGTATGCTTGGACCTAATGGGATTGGCAAATCATCGCTACTCAAAATCATCGCTGGTACATTCTCTGATTCATTGAATGGCTTTTCTGAACTTGTATATTATGCAGAGTTTTGTCATATTTTTCAGCGAATTCTTAACGTTTGCAGATGGGTTTCTATCGCTGTAACGATTTAGTTTGCAAAGTTCGATTGTGAAATACCGAATTTGTATGTGATAGGTTTAGATTCGAATTATGAAGGGAAGATCCATCTTGCGAAAGATCTCACGATATCATATTTAGAACAAGAACCAGATCTCGATCCCAATCTCAATGTTATTAATAATATTCGTCGTCATCTACAGAATCATTTCGATGCTCTTGCTGAGTTTGAACATGTCTCAGCTCAATTTGCTGAACCAGATGCTGATATTGATACATTACTCGTGAAGCAATCTGCCCTACAGAATCGTATTGAAGATCATGGTCTCTCAGCACACTTCTCCATCAGATCTTTCTAAACCATTGTTACAGATTTATGGAATCTGGACCGACGTATTATGATGGCCATGGCAGCATTAAACTGTCCGCCAGCAGATTCTCCTGTAGATTGTCTTTCTGGTGGTGAGAAACGTCGCATAGCTCTCTGTGCGATGTTATTAAAAAGTGCCGATTTCCTGCTATTAGATGAACCTGTATGAAGACCAGAACTTAAATTGAATGATTACTGAGAAATCATGTTCAGACCAATCATTTAGATGCTGCTTCTGTCGCCTGGCTTGAAAAGGTTTCTCAACATTTCTCGAAGCTTTTTACCCTTTTTTTCATTTTTGTTGATGTTCGATCAGTTTCTAAGATATTTGTTGTTCAGTATCTATCGTCATACAAAGGCGCTGTATTAGCAATTACTCATGATCGATATTTCCTTGATAATGTAGCCAGCTATATTATTGAAGCTGATGCATTAACACTTCATGCACATGCTGGAAATTATTCGCATTTCTTAGAGCGCCAGGCACAGCGTATTGCTCTCATGCAGAGAACCGCATCTGCTCGTGATAATCAGGTTCAACGATATCGTTAAGCGAGACCGTATCTCATCGTTTTCAGATTGCGGCTGAATTGAGTTGGATTCGAAGTGGTGGACGGCAGCTGGCCAGCAAATCGCGAATGAAAGCTTTCCAAGAATTGGTTAATGATGCGAAATTGGAGGCGAAGGTTAAGAATGGGTTCGCTCGTGGCCGTCTCATTATTCCGTTTGGACGACGTCTTGGTGATAAAGTTCTCCAATGTATGAACATCAGTAAGACGTTCGCTGGACGTCAATTGATCAGCAATTTGTCGCTGTCTATCGAGCCAGGCAGTATTATCGGGGTTTAATATGCTCTCATGATGATAACGGCTTCGCTGAGCAAAGATTTTAGGTGATCGGTGCGAATGGTGCCGGTAAATCGACATTAATTCGGATCTTGATTGGAGAGTTAAAACCAGATTCTGGGACAGTATCATTGGGACCAACTGTTCAAGTTGGTTATGTTCTACAATCTAGGCAGGAACTGAATCCTGATAACACTGTCGCACAAGAAATTGTAAGCAAGTTTATGCATTACTGGCATCAAAGTTCAGGGATGATGTTTACCGATGTTCAGAGGCAGAGATGATTGTCTGATTTCGTTTGCTTATTTGAGGTTTTTGATAGGTCCCCGATTTCATGCCAGTTCGTGTCGGGTCAATGTCGATGCCTGCGAGGCAATACGTGGCCCAGTTTAACTTCACAGGATCAGACCAGGAGAAGCGTGTGAACCAGTTGAGCGGTGGTGAACGAAATCGGGTACATCTGGCGAAACTGCTCAGGAATGGATGTAATCTTCTCATTCTGGGTATGTTGAGCAAGAGCTCCAATGTTAACATCTTGCTTAAGAGATGTTTTGATTAGATGAGCCTACCAATGATCTGGACGTGGGCACACTTCGAGCATTGGAGGTTGACAATACTCTTAACTGATGCTTACATCGTATTGATCTACGTTTAGGAGGGTCTGAATGAGTTCCCAGGATGTGCCATTATTGTATCACATGATAGATGGTTCCTAGATAGAACTTGTACACATATTCTTGCATTCGAACCCGATGGCAATATTCGAATGTTTCAAGGCAATTATACCGAATACCTTCAAGCTGCCAAGTCCAAATCTGCCTTGATTGAGCAGACTATGTGACGATTATGTATTCTGAAAGAATGTAACTATCGAATTGTAATGTACATGAATGATATCAATATAAAGATGACAACAATGTGAAATGAACATTAGAGCTCCACCCGATCAGAATCGTCGTACTCGTCGATAACTTCGTTGTATGCTGACTGGGCGGCTGATTGTGCCGACTGAATCCAAGCAACAACTCGAAGTGCGCATGCTCGTAGCACTTCAAATGCTTGATTGGCCTGCTCAGGATAGAACTGATGGAATATAACAGCAGCGACAGCAACCAGTACCGAGAATAACATGAAAACTGAGACAAATCTGCCAGATCTGCTCGATTTCTCGTTCTGAGTCTATGACGCCGTTCATAAAACGCAAATGCTGGGAAATTTGCATCATTTACCTGAACAGTTTGGAGGAGATCCTCAAGTTCAGAGACTGCATCTGGAAGGGGACCAGATCCAGAGCCAGCATCATTCAAAAATTTATCGATTCTGGCTCGTAATGGATCACCTGCCGGAAGCCGTACAGTAGATTCGCGAAGAAGCTCGCAGGCTTCGACCCATTTCTCATCGGAGACGACAGAATGGGCGGAAGCGAGATGCCTGGATTCAGGAATCTGCGCATTGGCATTGGAGATCTCCTGTCGAGTCTGATGAACCTGAGTTCGAAGTCGATGAACGGTATTGAATACGCCCGAGATATTGTCACTATCCGGTTCAGCAGTGCCTTCGGGAACCCATGAACCGGACCTTCTATCGAACACGAAATCAACTTTTTCAACATGGTTGTCTAGAGGGTCAGATGATAGGAGCTTTTTCAATAGCGATTTGGATCGTGGCGGAGATTTAGCGGGAACATTTCTCGAATGACTTTGTGTTGACTGGGAGCGCAGAGGATGTTCAAACGAAGATGAGGGTTCATCACGAACATTTTGATCCAGATCTAGAAGACCATTTTGTGCTGGTAAAGTCGGTTTCGGTGATGAACTTCGTGATCGGTTAGGGTTTGGCGATTCCGAGCCAACGGGCAATGCTGAAGACGCTGGAGGTGGAGACATACTAACAGAGCTCCTACCCACGCTTGGAGGGACGGTCGTGCTGCGAGACGGAGGAGGAGCATTGAGTACTCGACGCCCAGGAGGAGGGATTGGCCTTCTCGCCACAAGTCCTGATCCTCCAGGCAAAGGGCGGCTGGGGGCGACAGGTCCAGTCTTGCTTGGCGGTTGAAGATTTGCCTCAGCAGGCTTGACGTCAATGTCTTCACCCATGAGCAACGTTGCCGAGTTATCAACTGCCGATTTCGGGGGTGGTGTTGCAGTGGGTGCAGGCAATGGTCGAGCAGCAGCCATAGGTGGGCCTAATCTTCCAGGCCGGAAAGGACCAGAAGGCGCTCGTCTGATTGAAGCAGGAACTGGGCGAGTAGGCGGAGCCAGTCTTGGTGCTGGCCCATTTGAAGTTGCAGAGTTGGGCCGAACTGTTATCGGTGAATTAGGACGATCTGATGAGTCGGAACGAAGATTTGCGACTTCATTTGACTCTTTGTCAGTATCTGGTACATCGATATTGGATGAATTGGATTCTTGATCGATCGCCATCAATCTTGGAGACAAAACGGTTGTATTCTGTCTAGGAGACGGCGGACTGCTGGACCGGCTCGGCGTCGAGCTGGAGGGCGATGGGACAGAATGATTTTGGACTGGGTTCGAAGGCGACGGAGCGGTGCCGTTTGGCAATGGTAACCGACTCGGACCTGGAGGACCACGGCGGATCGGTTGAGGACGGAAGGGCAAAGGACGTCCAGGAGGCCCTCGAAGAGGCACTGGGCGTACTGGAGGTCGAACAGGAGCCGAGGTCTAAAGCATAAATTAGACGGTTAATGTAAAACGCATTGTACAGCGTACAGGAACATCAATAACATTCACAGGCGATTGCGTTCGGGATGTCGATTTCTCCACATCGCCATTGGCATCGCTGCTATTAACAGCCTCTTGGTGATGAGAGACATTCACAGAAGATATAGAATCCGATGGAGGATCGTCAGATGGAGCAGCGCGTTCTGGATTCGTAGGAGGAGAAGGACGTCTAACAGGAGGTGCCATACGGCGTAACGGTACAGGACGCAATGGCGCTCGTATGGGAGGCATCGGCCCAGATGGGCGTCCAGCCTAAGAAAGTCACAACCGTGCTTTACGAAACTTGATAAACTGATACCGGAGGGGCAGGTTCTGTATGGACTGTAAGTGGATCAGGAGCAGCACGAAAGGTAGGAGATGGCGTTGCGCTTGAGTGACGACTGAGAGCAGGGCTGAGTGCTCGCGATGACGAATGTGAATTCGTCACGCGCTCTTTTCCGACACCATTGCTGAGCTCCTCATCGCTGCGAACATGAATCAGGTAAGTTTAGGATGGTGATATGATCAAGACATACATTGCAGGCGTAATATTAATAACAGGATTAATAGCTGCAACTCCATCAGACGTTGACCTTTCTAAGGACAATTCACGAGAGAGAGCACTCGTTGAGGCTCGACTGAGCGCAGGCTCTCCATTGAAAAGAGGCTCAATATTGGAAGTAGCAGTAGTAGAGGCGCGGCTAAGTGCAGGTGAGGCGTCTCTGGAAGGCTTATTAGAGACATTTATCTCAAGAGGAGCTTTCAGCTGAGAGAGTTCGAGCAGTCGTGATTCGGTTTCTTTGATCTTCAGGTTAAGCGTCGTATTTTCCATCCGGTATTTCTCTGCTTGATCTCGAATCTCGGCTATATTCAACCTTAATGACGAACTCTCAGCCCGTAAACCTTCGAGTTCAATATCCTAGAAAAATGAGTAGAAATCAACACATACTGAAAGAAGATACCTTATTCTTTAACTGTTCTACAATAGCATCCATTTGTTGAGAACGATCAGATTCGGTGTCTTCCATGGCCTCAAGCAAAGCACAAACTCGGCTGTAATCATTTTGTAGCTTATTCATTTCGCTACGTTGCGATTCTACAATTGGCATGAGATCTTCAATGGAACGAGCCTGGACTGCAAAGTGTGAGCGCTCCTCCAAAGACTTCGCCAAAAGCAATTTCACGTCCGTCAATTCATCTAAATCAAATTGAATTAGAATCTGCACTTAAAGAGAGAGAAAGAGCGGCAAACCTTGCAACGAGCGGAACTCATTTTTATGAGCATTCAGCGACCGAGTGAACAATTCGGAAACCTGCTTGTGACGTTTATGTTCATGCAATAGCTGCTCTTTAAGAGATCGCCGGTCTTCCTCTGATTGTTCAAACATCTGAAATCGAAGCTAAGAAGCTACATGATTGTAAGAGAAATTCCGACATGAAGCAGTCTTGCATTGTCACGAGAGCGCTTATCGTTCTCCGACATCAAATCACTGAATTTGATAGCAAGTTCAGACAGCTGCTCTTTAAGCTGATCGCATTCTGATGATCGTTCCGAAGCCATCATCTCAAATTCATTTAGCCTCAAGCAGGCGTCTTTTAGTGCAGCATCAAGGTTAGAAACTTCATCTACAATCAAGGCATAAGGAGACGTTATCAAATTGGAAAATCCATACCTTTAGCCTCATTAAGCCTAGCTTCACTAGCTGAAGCTTTTTGTAAGCTTGCTTTTAACTTATCCAGAGATTCATCTAAAGACGTTTGAAGGCGATCTAGTTCAGCTTGCGATTGCTCAACCGATCTGGCTAGCTCTTCCTGCAATTCCTCGATTCTCTCAGCTAGGCGGGAGTTCAACAGCTAAAGAAAAGTCACCTGCTGACAAAACAAACTAAGGCACTGTATACCTCTGAATTCTCGGACTCCTTTTTGACAACTTCACGAGCGATTTCTAGGTCTGATCGCAACCCATCGATTGTTACCTTGAGAAGTCCATTATCGCTTTCCGTCGCATCTTGCAACGAACGTAATTCAGTTAACTCTGCCTGAAGCTGCTCGAGGGAGTTCTCATGCTGAGAGGCATCGGAATCGCGCAGAATCCGAAGATTAGAAAGCTCATCACTAAGGGTAATTATCTGCTCTTCAGAATCGCGAAGTGATTCACGCAAATCATGCAGCTCCTGTTCGAGATCGCTCTTTGTTTTCTCAAGGTTTTGCAGATCAGAGAGTCGATGTCTATATTCTTCGTTCGATCTTGATAAACTTTCAATTTCATCGTTGGCAATGAGTAGTTGAGCCCTTAATTCAGCTGCTTCAGATTGTAAGACCTCTTCTGCCACTTTGCGTTGGGATTCGGATTCATCCAGCCTCTGCTCCAAGTCGGCGTTTGCCAAAACAGCCGACCTATAGTTCTCCTCAGATTCTTGCAGAGATGCGATGAGTTCTGATAGGCGTTGCTCAATATCGCGATCTTTAGTCGCAGCCAGCTCTATCCTTTTTTCTGACACTTCAAGCTCTTCTTTAAGCGAAGAAAGTTGGACTTTCAGAATTTGCTCCCTTTCCAGGATTTCTGCGATTTCAGACTGGGAAGACGCCTGGTTGCTTAGCAGCTGCGAGTTCTGTCCTTGGACTTCTTCATATGAGCTACGCAGAGCATCTAGTTCGAACACCAGGCGCTCGTTGTCTTCGCGTATCGACTCGCTCGATTCCAACATCGATTCGAGTCTAGCACGAGTCTCCTGAACAGATTGTAGCTCATTGTAAAGATCCTTTTGAGCGGATAACGAGTCTTCATATTGTTTCTGAGTACTCTGCTGCGCCTCCTGCAATGATTCCAACTGCGATTGAATATGATTGATCTTAGAATCCTTCAATTCACAAACATTCGACATCTGCGCTTCAATCTCTTCAACCTCGCGACATTTCGCCTGATATTGATCGTCGAAATTACGCAGAGACTGTTCCATATGTTGCATGCGACCTTTTTCACGATTTAAAATAGCTATTTGCCCTTCAAGCTGCTGAGAAGAAGCTTGAGCCTTATCCAACAGTGACTGAATATCAGACACTTTCTCGGTGAGCTCTAAGTTTTGACCTTCCAGATGCTTATTTGTCAACCGGAGATGTTCCAGTTCAGATACAGATTCTTGATTGCTGTCCCTTAACACCATAACTTCTTGCCTGGCTTCTGCAAGTTGGCCTTGCAGATCGAGATACTCGTCTTTCAGAGACAAAAACTCATCATTGAGTTTCAAGAAATCTTGGCTTCTGTCGAGTTCAGAGATACGCTGCTGGAACTCCTTGTTCGAAAATTCAAGTTCCGAACATTTATCTTCGTAGTACTTCTGTGCCTCCAGCGCGCGAGAAAGTTCGTCGTTGGCTTGTTTGAGAGATTCAGAGGTTGATGACAGGTTATAGGACAGGTCCTCTATTTGCTGATTGTAGTATTCCTCAGTTTGTTTCGACAAGCCTTGAGCAGAGCTAAGCAAAGACTCGTTGGCATCGTTTTGTTGTTGGAGGTGCTCGAGTTGAGTTGTAAGAAGTGAAACTTGAGATTCAGCGGTAGAGAGACTCGATTTGCATGCAGCGTGTTCATTTTGTTCCACTTCGAGCTAAACACAATTAGTACTTTGAAGTTCATAAAATACGCTAACTTACAAGAGTAGATAACTCCTTTTCTTGGTTCTGAAGTTGAGTCGAGAAATCTGCTAAGGAATTGAAATTCTGTTCAAGTTCTTTCCTGAGCGAGATTTCATGCCTAATTCGCTAACCACAATGCTCAAAATACAGTTATTTGAAAAGTAACCGACTAACTTTGTCAAATTCAGACTGCTTTTGATTAGCTTCAGCAGCCATATTGGAAATCCTGTCCTCTAGTACGGAAATGGTTTTCTGAAACGACGCAATCGTTTGGGACTCCGATGCAGGAGACTTCGAGCGCTCGGGACGGATGGCGGCAGTTTTTCGTAGGCGCGCCTGCTCTTCGGCGATTTGACGCTCAGCATCGAGAACCTGCCGTTCTTTTTCAGCAGACCTGTTTAAGTTTAATTACCAAACAATAAAACGCGGTTATGTCACCTCTTTTCCGCCTTCTGGATCAAGGCTTCAGCTTCTGCCATTCGAGGTGATTTCGGAGACGAAAGCGCTTTGAGACATGATCAGATTGTCATAAAAGAATGTAATGATATCGTACCAATGGAGCCATTTGCATTTCGATTATTTGTTGAGCCTTCTCCGCTCGAGCTCGAATTACTGAAAAGAATTGGTCCATATATTCAAACAGATTGCGAATGAAACAATCCAACCTAGACTTTCTAAGAACATTCAGTAAGGAAACCCCCTGGCCGCTTTTTGATTGTAAATCCTCAGTCTGTACAAATAGTAAGTCCGAATCGGCAATCAAATATAAAACAGCGAAACCTGAAGTTTGCAAACAGGACATGAAGGTCGGGAATTTCCAGAATTGTGACAATATTCAGCATAACCTTGAATGCATTTGGAATGTACACGAGCTGCGGGAGATCAGCTGCCACATTTCCTACGTAGATGAGCATTTTACCTTGACAACACGGACGCCGACCGGATTCGGAACTGGAGAGAAGTTTTCCGCAAATTGCACATAAGCTCATGATCAGGACCGAGCTAGTCGAGGTCGGCCAGACGGCAGAACCGTCCCAATAGCAGCTGGCTTTTGAATGCCAATATTCAATTGAAACGTTTGATATGAAACTCTGAAACTTTCCTTTTTTTCCCTTTGCGTGACAAGCAGGCGCAGCCCGTTCGTTAAATAATCTCCATCTGATTAGTCGACGTATCAAAATTTCACACTAAACATCGACGAGATGAAGCTGAATTAACAATGCTTATATTTAGGTAGTTATTATCAGACCAACGAAGCAATAATTGGTCAAATTTCACTAAGCGGCTGTCCAGGTTCATCGTCACTGCCCTCCAAATCGATATCGCTAGAATCGCCGCCCTCATTGTCGTTTTCGTCATCCGCTTCTTCATCTTCGTCGCCCTCTTCTCCAGAAGATTCAGATTCAACATCCATAGGAGCGTCTTCGTAATCAGAAACAGGAGCAGGAGCCCTGGAGAAGCTTAACATCAAATCTTTTGCAAATTCTAAAATGCTTACGAGAATGCTGATGACTGAACACTAGTGTCAGGCTGGAATGGAGTAATAGGTTGAACAACAGCTAGTTCACATTTAAAACCGGAGACGCCTTAAGCAGAGAATCCCCAACCTGGTTGACTTGCCGATTTTTCGTTTTCAACCTTCCCGCTACGAGCAGCAGCAGATGGGTCTTCCATTAAAAGCGACATGACAAGCGGATGATTCAAACCAAACTTCTCGACTCCATTGATGGTAGATCGTTTTCGCGTTGTGCTTCTTCGCGTATCCAGCCTATATCACGTTAATTGATTTCACAATCTATAACCAATTTGATACCTGGTTTCGATCTGTTTCCACACATGTGTCGGTTTGTCGGCTATTATTGGCTCATCGGGAAGATCAGCGCAGGTGACTTTAAATCTAACGCGCCCATCTTCTTGCAATACCTCACAAAGATATTTACATCTCCGACTGGGATCAGAAAGCGATGGGTAATCACGTTCTGAGGAAAATTAAGACGAGGCACTGAAACCAAAGAATCTAACTAAAACCTGATTGAAACCCGACAGGGAACACATGTTTTCCATCTCGGAAATCTCTTCCTGGAGGGACAGTTCCTAGAGATGATTGTCAGATCAGGAAGTGCCTGGAATAATTATTTTACCCAGATTTAAAATTCGCAATGAGGACGTCACTTGAATGGGCATATTCGGGGAGCCATCAGGACCAAACGTCGGTTGGCTAGCGATTTCGCCTCCTGAGAACGCAGAAATCAATACAACCTAATGATCATCATGCAGCCAATTACTTTGGTTGGGATTTCTTGGAACATATCTTGACTTTTGGGAAGAGACATCAAATTCTAACCCATGCCGAGAGATTAATTGCTGCATAGGATCAGATCTTGTGAATAATAATGGGAGTAAATGAGACATCAGTTACCTGTGCACGCTTCACAAGAATCTTCGATTCCGAAGGTATAGATAAACCAGATGAAGCGAAAGGGAGGTCAGCATCTGCCCAAACAAGATTCCAACTGGCAATGCCATATTTAACAACAGCCTGGAGAAGAGCATAGTCCATAACCGGGGTCCAGTGGGGAGCCCATTCATTGAATGGTGGCTCCAGCGGAGGAGAGTTTTCACATAAAGTTTCTTTATGCTGCTCTACCAGTGCTCGCAATGATTGGAATCTGATTAAAGAAATTCAGAACAGAAGAATACCAGTCAGAAAACAAATTACAAATCTATTCTTTCCCTGATTTTAACAGCGACACCGAACGAGAAGAGTAATGCTTCATCAGTAATTGGGGATGAATCTGAATATCCGTCATCTGGAGACTCTCTGTTCACCTGTGCCAGCAATCGCTCAAAACCCATTGCTTCAAATAAACAAGACACATACAACAATACGATCGACAGCCTCCAAAAATTTCTGGTAGTACTGATCCAAGTCGTTATCCGTTTTTGATGAGAGCATGGGCTGAGTGGTTCGCAGAAGCTGCCACAAGTCAGGTCGACCTTGTGCAATGATGCCACGTTGAAACGCGGCTTGGTCCTTGCGAGTCCAGCCTAATGTGTTCTCTGTTTTAGCACCGATCTTCTTTACAGAAGCCTTCTTAGGGACAGTTTTCAACTGCATCAAACTAAGTGTAAACATAAAATCACAACCACCAAAAGAAGTTACCCTTTTGGCGTCTTCGTTGTTCAGCTCAGGGACTTCTCTTCGCTTCTTGCCACCTTTTTGGGAGCTATGCTTGCCGCGCTTTACTTTGAGTAATTCCAGTATTCGCTTCAATCTTCCAATTAATGCCAAGTGCTGAGGCCACTCAGGAAGGGAAGACTGCTGATCAGATTCGCTCTGCTGGGTAGCGTTTTCGTGAGTAGGTAACGTAGGTTGAGTTGTTTCTGGGATCGTCTGCGAAACTGCGTCTTCATCGTCGTCAAGGTCGCCTTTGGGAGCATCTGTATAGATGGTGAACAAAAATGTCGAACATAAAATTTATCATACCTAGCCTGGCAGCCCACTTTCCTTTGAAGCACAGCGACTCGTCATTCAAAATTGCATTGAACTCGCCGAATCCATGACGGTATATTCCGATGCATAGATCCAGATCCTCCTGGGTATCCCAATGCGGACCCAGCGATCTTCCTGAGTGCGATTTGGGCTTCTGTGTGAAAAAAATTGAAGCGGATTACCTTTTATTGAACCTATGCCGTCCAGAAGACGCGACTCGCCAAACAATTCAATACAAGCTTTCAGCTCCTATACGGAAAATAAGGAGCTAACAACCGAAACTATTTGTGAGGTACGTATAAGAGTATCAACCGAGTGCTCCATTTCTTTACATTCTTTTGCAAAGACGACCAGCCTGCCGATATCGAATGAATAAAGCAAATACTATGTCAAAGTGCAAATACCTGAAAGAGATGGTTCTGGTACATCGGGACTGCAAAGCTCAATCGGAGATGAGTTCAAGATTTCAATCAGACCGGTCTTAAGAGCGGAATCATCACAGTTCTCAACGAGTTGCTGAACTAGCTGAGATGTGTAAATCTGTAAATTAGCTAGAGTGTAATCACGGTCATCAAGTGCCTCAGATAGAACATCCCATCGACCATAACTGAAAGCTCATTAATGACGCCCATCCTTAAAGATGCACAGAAGGGCATACCCATATCGCATTAATGCACATCGAACTTTTTCTCGAGACGTTCGGCTCCATTTTTTTCCAGCCGTTGATGTCATCTGAGTAATACGTATTCCCTGGGGTCCGTTTTTGGACAATTCACTCCCTTCGTCGTCTTCACTTGCGCTGGTTGATGTCGCGACATTTTTCGGCAGCAAAAAGTATATTAATCTAGGCCCTATCTGCATGATAATAAATAAGAATCGTTGAAGTCTAAATAGAATCCGACTTGAATGAGGGTTCTACTTCTTAGTTGAGCAGGAGGATTTGATGGGCCGACAAATTCGCCATCAACAAAAACGCCGTTCTTTGACATGCAAGACAGTTCAAACGCCTGCTTGGGCCGATTAAATTGTATACGGGCGTGGCATCTCGAACTATAATCGACTTAAATTCGCCCGATAACATTGCGATATAAAAACGAACATGTTCTTATGCTCGCCCAGAACGATGTCAGCAGATCCGGCATGACGACCGAGCGTGACGTTGTCAGTCGTCATATAATACACAAAATTGTTGTCGCCGAGCAGCTTGGCGAAGGCGACGACCTCATTCGATGTCATGATTGTGACAAATCTGTGTAGGAATTCGGAGGCGGGACTGGGCCAGAAGCTGGAGGTAGCGTATATAAGGAGTGGCCTTTGCTGCGGTGCTTGCGTCCTGCCACTCTGCGAGAATCCATCTGGATCGGATCGGCGCATGTTAGGTGTTCGGATGAACCGCTTCCTATGCCTGTTTCTTGTAGCGCTCAATCCGCCCTGCAGAATGCTCTACCGTTGAGCAGCAGTTGAGTGTCACGAGCCCTGCAATGAGCGTTGGTTTTTTATCGAACTTCACATTGTCATGTATTGACTCTGGAGGTTCAACTTCCCTGCCGCTTTTGAAACTCTTATTTGACCGTGGTTAAGCTGCTCCTTCAGAAAAACAAACGGTGGGCATGTACTACCTACAGCATTGTTAATCGGTGCAGTAGTTCTAAACAGTCCAATTTTGTTTAGATGATGCCAGCTTCGAATGTCCAACATTCAAAAAAACTGTCGGCGATGACAATTTTGTTATACGTGTATCTTCCTCAGCATAAAAGAATGACTATGTAAACTATACAGAGCTATCTGTTTAAATGCAAAAACTCACGAATCCGTGCCCGACAGCACCTGTTGCGGATGAGAATGCAATGTTAATTAAACCTTCGTTTCGAATTTATATCACACACGTCGACTTGATTCCAGCAGATCTGCAACTAAAGAATGTGATTGTGGAGTCAATTCTGATTGTTATAGAACCCCCGACATATGGCAGACTCAATAGAGGATCTTGCATTCTGCAATTAAAATCTTTATTTAATTGATGTGAAAATCGTTAGAATTCAATGCTCTGATTATTGTACTTGAAATGAGATTTAGGATTTAACACAGCTTCTCGAGCTGAATTCTTCCCATATTCGACATTTTCGACATTGATGGTAGCTGTTATTTATGAAACATAATCATTAGTCTGGCTGTCGATGTTGACCCCAAGACACGAAGCTAAGTAAAGCCTTAAGTAGATGCTTTCTGCATTCCCAGTTTAACAAAAGCAGCTTCAAATAATAACGCAAGAGCAGGGAGTTCAACCTTGTTTTCGACTTGAAAGTGAAACTGGAGATGTCGCTGTTACAGAAATAATTCTATTTTGATTGATAGCATCATTTCAAATGTCTCGTTAGATTTAGATAGATATATATGCCCATTCTTCGGGACCAAATTGCGTCTTCCATGCGATTTCGTTGCCAGCTGAGTTGTTTGATGGATAAATGGATCCCATATTAGACCTGTTTGGAATGTTTCGTTCTTGTCAAATTTGCTGAAGCCAGTTGTCGTATGATTCCTTTTAGTTACAGATGAAACCTCAGATTGCCCACCGATTATTACTGCACGATACCTAATCTGGAACGAATAGTTTCATTGGACGATGTTAGGTTGATAGTCAGTTAGTGCAAAGCCAAAACCCTGATATTATTGCCTGTTGCACTTGAGCATTCATGACTTGTACCTATTATATGCAGTACAGTTATGTTACCATAGGGACCTCACGGGTCGATTCTCTTACTACCTACAACACACTTCTCATTCGTCTTATCTTCATCATGATATGCCCATCGATACTTTTCCCAACACAGCCAAGAATATCCAGACCTGTCGACGTCCAGCATACGACCCATGTATCCTACGACCCAATTACCAGAGAGTATCGGGGCCTGCCTGGGCAATGGCGAGCCGAACTCAATCGGCAATTTGGGTTTGACCCCAGAACTGGTACCTTACCTTTAGACGTCGCTTTCAAACTCAAGAGTGATAGTTGAAACGGAAATGTTGCCGGAATATGGAGCCGGTATTCCAACGGTTCTGTTAAAAATGAAAAGGTTCTTGTTGGACAATAATGCATTACAGACCGAAGGTATGCCTTTAACATAATTGTAACTGATGTACAATTTACCAGAAGATAGGGATATTCAGATTAGCCCCTGGACCGTCAGTATGTGATCAAGCGAAAGAAGTACTTGATTCTGGAAGCATTATAGGAATAGATGTTGACGTGGTGGTGATAGCTAACTTGATTAAAATTTATTTTAGAGAATTACCAAGTCGTATTTTACATTTTGGTTTGAGAGAAGACGTATGTATTGTCGTTATTCAGTTTTGATACAATAGTTTCTAAATGTCCCATCTTAGATTTCGCGATGCCAAAATATTGCTGATTACAATGCTGTTGTCGATTCTCTATCTGAGCCTTCCAGATCCTTATTGATGTGGCTGGTTGATTTGGCTGCACTATTTGCTCTTTTTCAGGATGACAACAAGTGAGGTTTTGAAATGAAAGCCTCGATCCTGCTTCTCACAGCTGCTCTTGCAGAATGTCACCGAGAAATTTCAGCATTGTCTTAGCACCGAATCTTTTTTCTAACCCAGACGACTTGGACTCCATGTCCTCGTTGTACTTTTCTCAGAAAGTGGCCACATTCTTGGAGCAGCTGATAGAAGATCGCGCTCATCGAATGCGGAGAATAGCATGAGTATCTCTGCACATTTGGCTCCGAACGTATAGCATCCATTGCTATGGTCTGCCTTCCGTTAGGCTTCGCTGCTGCACCAAACCATATATTTACAGCTGTGTTATTTAACTAAACTTTTTATTGAGCTCAACAGTCATTTTCAATTCATCTGTTGACTGAAAGTGAGCCAGGCCTAAACTGTCGATTTCTCTGACTTTTTAGCGAATAGAGGAACTGATTGCTTGCAGCAATAGCTCCTCTGGTACTTTCATTACTGATCTGCTGACGCTTTGTCTCGATTTTCTGAAGTCAATGTTAGATCGTTTAAACTGAAAACAATCGGTGCTTACCTTCAGCTTGCTCTGATCTCTTTCTATCCGCCCGATTAACTCATTCCATGCTCGGGTTTCACTGGCGTCCAATTCAAACAGTAAAGGAGATTTATAGGCGCTGGCAGATGACCCGCATATCTGCATACTGCTATCTGTTTGATCTTCTCCATTTCTATCAGCAATTAACACATCACTTGTTGTGATCGGCAACGACATTGACGTCGCCGTCGAATGTCCTGTCTTGCTTGAAATGTCTGTTGGGATGATATTCTCTCCAGAGATCTTCAACATATCGTCTTGGTGGCGATCGTTAGCGTGGCTCCTGACATCCTTTTTGCTGATAGGTTTCGCATTCCAGCTTGGATCGTTCATCAACAATAACATGGCGTTCTTCTGACGCAACTGTGCGATCTCATTTGCCTTGGCGATCACTTCATTCTGAAACGATTCCACCAGTTTCCGTAAGCGCTTAATCGTAGAACCTTGCTCGTCTCCTTCGCCGGCCGGTTTGCCTCTCGTCTTGCCAGAGCGCGCCTCAGAACGTGTCGACGACATCGGTTCCAGAAAGCGACCCGGTTTTGTCGATTCGGTTTTGGCGACGTCTAGTTTGGGCACTTTCACAGCAACGAAATATCTCTGTTGAGGTTTTACACCAGAGCTGATATCTAAAATTTCAGGCCCTGCTGGATGGCTTTGAATGACGTTCATGATTCGGTCAAGCTTCGATTCCGAATCGGAGAGCTTCAGCTTCAGGTCGGCGACTTCCTGTCGCAAATTGGCGTTCTCTTTCGAGATCTTCCGCAAGGCGCGTTGCGATTCGGATGTCGACGTCGCGGCTGGCTTTCGTGACAGCTGAATAGATTTGATTTGCTGCGGATTGTCGCGATCAGGCTGTACGACGGGGGTGTTGATTGGCGATGAAGTCGCGGATGAAGTTTCCCATGGATCTGGTGATGGAGAAAGCCCTCTCTGTAGATCACGATCTGGTAGCCGGATCGTATGATGCAACATGTATAAAGTGAACGCCAGACGGCTCGATAGGAGTCGTACGTTGCGATTCCGATCCTGTCCAGATTTCCTCCATGTACCTTTGCGAAATTTTTATCACGAATAACTACTGTAATAAGTTCTGAAACTACTTTCTCGTTCTCGATGATATGTTCTAATCATGTACAGTATTCAGAAAATGCCATATTTTCTATACACGATTATTTAGAAAACTCTTTCCGCTCCACATTAGGCTCAAATGGACTGTTATCGAGTCATTCGCCCAAGTTTACAAATGCAAAAAACTCAGTTTGATAAACTTCTCGAATCCGTGAACAATGATCATGTCTTATTTTTTAAAATGTGTGAGAATTAAGCATCCAAAACCGGGACAGAAACATGTCCGAAAGAAGGCGAGTTCGCAGCGAAAATTTCCACTGCGAATTTCGCTGATTAAAGCGGGATTGCGTCCCGACAGGCGATGACGTCCGATAGGCCCAAGATGCAGGCCTTAACAAGGCGCCAGGCCCAGGACTTGATTCGCTTCATGCAGTCGTCTGGATTTGATGAGGCTCGTCATGCGTTCGTTGCGGTCGTGAATGGACATCACCTTTTTGATTGGTCGCAGGCTGGAGCGCGAATCGCGAGCCTATTTTGATAGCGCCTATTTCGTGTCGCTCGTTGAATCAGGGCGGATGCAGCAGCTACTGATGGCCGATCAATATCTGTCAGCGATCGTTTCGATGTGTGCTCGACCGGCCTTGCTGCTTTCCTATCAGCTTCGCGTCCATATTTATCTTCTACATTTGCAAAGGTGAACGTGCTCGACATTCGATCTCTCTTTCTGAAAACTCTGTTCTAGGTAATAAAGCGAATGCTTTCGACGTTTTTTGATGATGCATTTTCAGCGGCGATACGACAACGGCGAGAGAATTTCTGCAGAACATTGCCGTGAATACGATTCGTTTTCACGATTCATTGTTTGGTACCGATTCAAACAGTGCAATTCAGGGACTTTCTTCAACAACGTGAAACAATCGAAAAAATTTGTTGAAATTTGACTGAGAAATTGACGATAGGACGAAAGATGCAGTGACATTGGTTCCATTGCATTTCGAGATGTTGAAAGAACTAACGAGACGAACCGCTGCAGCGATCGTCGAGCCGGATGATGATTATATCAAGGTAATCCAGTGTTAGGGATTCTGCAATCTGTTAGTAATGGATTTCAGGTAATGTCAGAAGGTTCTGATAGTGCCATGATGGATTCGAGATCAGATCGCGATTCAATTCGCCAGTTCCGAGGTGCCAGGAAGAATTCTTCACAATAGGCAGACACATTAAATAAATTTCCAGTGTCCTATCAGAATTTTTGAAATCTTGTCGATTAGCTCAGCATCATCTATCATGTAAAGTTACAACAGTCGCTCGAAGATAGAAAATCGGGAATGAGCTGAAGCAGACAACGAAAAATTCTAAAAAAAAAATCTCAAATACAGTAGCAGAAGGATAAAAAGTTGGGAGGCCGCTCTCTCTGTTGTCTTATCTGCGCCTTTATCTCGAAGTCTCAACTGATCTTATAACCTACTTTTCTTTCATTGTCTGAAGTGATCTTCTTCGTCGCTGCCAATCATCATGTCCGAGGATCGACGTGTGTCTGCTGTCAATAAGTATCGGCGTAAAGTGTTAGAGCACAGGAATATGGAGACTCGTGTTAAGAAACGTACTTACTCCCTGGCATTTTAGTCCCTATGCTATTATTGGCTTATATATATTCTAGTTAGGGACGATCTCCGAAAACAAAATGCAGAATTTGACAAAACCGAAGATGATCTCAAAGCCATTCAAAATGTCGGCCAGATTATCGGAGAAGTGCTCAAGCAGCTAACCGAAGACAAATGTAAAAACGTTTCAGACTCGTTGTTTTAGTGATATTTATTGCTGCTTCTACAGTTATTGTGAAGGCGCTTAGCGGTCCCAGATATGTTGTCGGCTGTCGTACTGCTGTCGATAAAGCCAAGCTGACTTCAGGAGTTCGTGTTGCTTTAGATATGACCACATTAACTATTATGCGAATGCTGCCTCGTGAGGTCGATCCTGCCGTTTTTAACATGTTAAACGAAGATCCCGGAAATATTTCCTATAATGACGTCGGAGGGCTAAACCAACAGATTCGCGAACTTCGTGAAGGTTTGTCACTGTTTGCTCGCTTCAATATCTTTGTAATTATGCTCTTAGTTATTGAACTTCCATTAATCAATCCAGATCTGTTTATTCGTGTTGGCATTAAGCCGCCGAAGGGAGTTTTGCTTTATGGTCCGCCTGGAACGGGAAAGACCCTTTTGGCACGATGCATGGCTAAAAATATCGAGTCCAGTTTCATTAAAGTTGTTGCATCGGCTATCGTTGATAAGTATATTGGAGAAAGTGCTCGTGTAATTCGAGAGATGTTCGCCTATGCTCGTGCTCATGAACCCTGCATTATCTTTATGGATGAAATCGACGCTATCGGTGGTCGTCGTTTCTCTGAAGGAACCAGTGCAGATCGAGAAATCCAGCGAACTTTGATGGAGGTACATTCACGAGATGGGATATGCTCAGTCGTTGAACTGACGATTTTTTTCTAGCTGCTGAACCAGTTGGATGGTTTCGATTCTCTTGGAAAAGTCAAAATGATTATGGCTACGAACCGTCCTGATTGTCTCGATCCTGCCTTGCTTCGTCCTGGTAATATCTTTATCCTTGCATTGCCCATGTGGTTCACAATCAGTTCAGGTCGCCTGGATCGAAAGATTGAAATACCATTGCCTAATGAACAACAACGTTTGGACATTTTGAGAATTCATTCGGCTAAAGTTGCTAAGCACGGCGACATCGATTTCGAAGCTGTCATCAAGCTTACAGACGGCTTTAACGGTGCTGATCTCAGAAATGTCTGCACAGAAGCAGGTTTGTATCCTATGAGATTGACGATGTCTTTATAACCCGACGCTTCTCAGGATTATTTGCTATTCGAGGAGACCGAGACTATGTAACTCAGGAGGATTTCATGAAGGCGGCTCGTAAAGTCGGTGATAGCAAGAAACTGGAAAGCCATTTGTCGTATGAAGCTGTCTAAACTAAAAACTTATGGATTTCATCCATGTTATTTACCGACTCAAATTTGTATCTGTCTAATGCAATACGGTGAAGGCATTTATAATTGCACGATCCATAACGGAGTTGCTACCAATCCATTTTTGAACCATGCATACTTTTTTAACCTGATTCGAATGCAGCATTCAGAATTCTTCAAAGAATCATCTGGATAGATTGATGTCTAGGTGTCAATCCACAGCTCATGCATAACAACTGATAAATGATATCCAACTTCGCCAGTCTAGCCATACAATTTAGTGAAAGCAATTACAGCCAAGATGTTGATTTTTGTCAGTCTAATGAAACGAAGAGCGTCGTCTCGGCTTCGTACGGTTCAGTATATTGATCAACCAAGAGCAGACATTCTATATTAAAATCGCTAAGGTTGAAATCATCCTTGCAAGATCACAGATGGTTCTCCTTATCGTACGGTGGCACTGATCTATCGGTTCTTGGTCGTTGCAAGTCATTTTTTGCAAAACTTGATTGATCACGCTGAGCGCTACTAAGTTGAGAAATCAGCATCTGAAGAACGAACAGAGCGTTACAATACCAGTTGGGGCAGGTGTTTTTAATCAAGGCATACTCTTTAAATTTCTGGAATATGTCACCAAAACAGAGGATACTGACTATAGTCTTTCCTTACCTGCATAATCTTATTCACTTTTTTGTCGTTGTTTTTCTGCACTAAAACCAGCTTTTGGTTCGCATTTTCCAAAGCCTCAGTCTTAATTTGAACTTCATCCTTTAACTGGACGAGCTCTTTACGCAACTCATGCACTATCGGGTGTTAATAGAGGGCGAATTTTGTGCTAGAATGATACAGACCAGCAGTTGGATCACTAGCAGATGAATGGACGTTTGTGAAATCGTGAACAAGTTGCTGGTTTTCGTGAGAGAGTCGAGAGACTTTTTCTTCCAGTGAAGCATTACGTCTAGCTAACGCCGTTTCCCGAGCTTCTAATGCTTGCAAGTTGGATAAAACCTGATTCAATTCGTCGGTAAGTTGAGAGCACTTTTGTACGCGTGCGGCATTCTTGGCGCGTAAATCTGTAGATTCCTAATGACAACTTTACAACTATGACTATAACTGAAATTACAATGAAACCTTTTGTGCCGTTTCCAATTGCAATTGAGCTGAGCGCATCTCTTCACTCTGATCTTCATATTGCTTAGTCAATGACGATAGCTGATGCATAGCAGATTTGAGCTCAACCTAGATAACCAGTTTAAACAAGAGCATAATAATGATTTCAATGACCTCAGTCTGCTGAAGCGAGGATTGCAACTGGTTAACTTCCGAGTGAAGTGAACATTCAATATTGGATAATTTCTTCAATTCAGATTTCTCGTCATTTGATGACCTAAGAAGATTATCATAGCTATTTTGAATTTGATTATTCTGCTGCTGTAAGTTAGACAATTGCACCATAAGGTCTACGGCAATTAGGCAACAAATCGCGACAAACGAAACCTGGATCATACCTTTGTTGAGTTCTTCTTCTCTTCTGATCTTATCCTGCAACTGAAATGATTCCTCTTTGAGGCGGAAGTGAGCCTAATCGAGATTTATATTGGAAATCATATGATGAGGAAAGACAAATAAATCACCTGAACAGCGTTTTCTTCGGCGTCGTTGCGGCTAGACTCAGCAGTTTGCAACTTTTTCGTGACAGAATCAAGTTCCTATGAATACATTTATCGGCAAGGCAACTGCAGCCGAACCTCCACTGATACCTGGCGCAATCTGCCGAGTTCTTCACAGCTTTCAGAAAACCTTTTCTGATCTGACTCGTAAACAGCTCGCAAGGAATCCAGTTCTTCACGCAACGATCGTATACAGTTTTCAGAGTACTCCTGTTCCTGTTTTGCTGCCGATGCTTGGTTCCGTGCAGCGTTTAATTCAAATTCACAGCGCTCCTGAATCAAACTTTTAACGGAAAACAAAAAACGGTACTGACAAGTAATACCAGCTGGGCTTGCGTAATGTTGAGCTGTTCTGTGAGCTCATTGAGCTGCCGACGATGGTCTCCTATTTGCTGCTTTGAACGTTCTTCTGCAGCTTTGAACTCTTTAACTTGTTTTTGTAGTGCAATCAAGGATTCAGAGGCGTTGCGCGCAGCTGCGACTTCCTATAAACAATGACCAGACAAATTTCAGCATATCGGTCGTTTTTACATTCTCTCTGCTTGATATTTGTCTTTCCATCGTTTTCAAATTACGTTCCGTTGCCGCTCGCTGATTCTTTAGGTCAATTATTTCCTTTTTAGAGTGCATCGATAGTTCCTCCATCGAGCGAATCTTCGATTTAAGGCGATCGATCTCAGACTCTGACCGTTTCAGTGCCTTTTCATTTGCAGAACGGAAATACTGTTCTTGCTTAGAGGCAGAGAGAGAAGCGATCTGATTACGACGTCAAGGAAACAAACAAATATTGAACAAGCGAGCAAACCTGGGCGTATTGCTGCTTAGCTTCAACCAATTCATGAGCCAGAGATTCTTTCTCCTCTTGAATCTTATCAAGTGATTCACTTAGTTCAGTTATTCGGTCTTGCATGGACGATTCTATCGACATAAGCTGATCTCGTAAGCTATCACGTACTTCCTCAAGAGATGACAATTTCTCATCGGACTCCTATCATAGAGAGTAACTTTCAGAAATGAAGATATTAGTCCTGCAAACCTTGTGCGAAACTTCGATTTGTTGCTGGCGATCGAGAAGCAACTGTTCTGAACTTTCTAAGCGATTTTGCATTAAAGTTAATTGTTGGCTACAATGGGCTTCAATATCGAAGCGCTTTTTTTGTTCTGATTCAATGTCGCATCGCGCTTTCTACAAATATTTAACAAGAAGAAAATCGGAAGTACCGCTCTTCAAACCTCTAATTCCTGAACAAGCTTGGAGACCTGTTCTTCAAGGACAAGTTTGTGTTCAGTTAGTTCCTGCTCGGATTTGTTTGATTTTGCGATTTCCGCAGCCATTTTGCTGTTTTCTTTTGAGGCCTATTTCAAACCATCAGGAACAATAAACATGATGCCAAGATTTATACAGTTTCAAGCCTGTCTGAAAGACTTGTTTGTATCTGTGAGGCGGCCTGGCGTTCCTGAAAAATCTTTTCTTGTAAAGCTTCGAGTTGACTTCGAGTTTTTTTGACCTCAAATTCCGACATCTGCAAGTTGGTTTCGGCTCGAGCACATCTAAACCAATCAGATTCTAGGTGCTGATATCAGTCCAAAGAGTTACCTATCGCGAATGGACTGGTTCTCCTTTTTTAAAAACTCCAGTTCTTTCAAAGTACTTTCATCAGGAACGGACTTCTCATTGTTCTGGAGCTGTTTCGCCGGCACCACGTCTTCTATTAGTGATGAAACTTGGACATCATCATCATTTGACACATCCTAAAAACTGGTAAGCGTAAATGGGTAGTAAACAGAAGTGGAAAAGCTAACATGCTGATGCTCTAAAACAGGCTCAAGGCTGCGTTTCATGGCACTGAAATCCTGCCGGAAAGGCGCCTGAAACATCGCAGCGTTTTGGATACTGAATGACGCTATATTGACGGTTTCAGCAACGGTCTAAAGAGCTAAACGATATTAAGTACCTGGGTCTACTGTGCGACGCCGGCGAATAGCAGATCGTTTCAAATCTTGTTTGCTCACAGAATTTGCTGTAATGGAAGTTTGCTAAAAACTACTTAGAAGTATGTGTGAAATCAAAAAGTCAACGTACCTCGACGTTCACGTCCAGATTATTGGCATGAATGAACAGTTTGCGAAGACGCTCGAATTGAAATTGAGCCTCTTCCAGCTGACGGGTTTTGTCTTCACATTGCAGTCTCAAATCATATGACTCATCGGATCGACGAAGCCGAGACTTCAAGCTTGCAATTTCTTTCTGTAGGCGATGGATTTGGGTCTGTTCATCGACAATCTGGAACCGAGATTTTAGGATAATCACTAGCAATTCAAGATACAAATGTACCTCGTTTTTCTTGACCATGTTCTGGATAGTCTTAGCTCGAGATGCAAACTGAATCGTCGATATGGTTTCATCAATGTGAACAGACGCGGGCGTGACGGCACAAACAATGACAGTAAAGGAATTCCCTCCAAGAGCGGAAGCCAGAATCCTTTCAATATTATCAACCTGATGACAATGAACGTGCTATACTACCTTGTTAGTTTCGAATCTCGAAAAGGAATGTGCCGGCTGGAATTTCCTTCACTTAACAGTCGGATACATTTTCCCAACGTCAGCAGAGACTTATTGATGTGCCCTTAATTGCAGTCATCATCAGAAAACGGGAGCAATCAAAAGGAATGAAAACAAAGAGAGACTTAGAGAATGTGAAAACCTGATGAAAATACACTGCCTAAGATTATAGAAGAATTGAACGTACCTCCTTCCTTCAGTCGCAAACCGGTCGCGCCTGTAGTTGAGACCCGTTCACTTCCTGCTAAATCGACCAAATTCAGAGAAGCAATCTGCACGCCTCCATCGACCTGGAATAAACGGTTTTCAGAAGCAACGAGAGATCAAGTGGATCAGTAACCTGATCCAGAGACTGTCCTTCGCGTTGTCGTTCGCGACTTTCAATAGCTAATCTGAAGATTGAGTGTGATCTCGAACTTTCTTCGTTCATATTTGTAGCAGCGGTTTGACGGCTTGCTTCAATCAACATCAACAAAAAACATTTCGGGCTAAACAACAGCTACCTTGGCCCTTTAGAAGAAGGCCCATAACCTCAGCAGGAGATCTGAAACAGTAGTCTTTCAAATTTGATGGCTTGAATGATGAATTCTTACCTGACATTAACTTCTGTGAGCCGGCCTACTATGATATTGCCATCGGCGTTCTCTTGAATCTTTAGGTTTGTGTTATCAGGGTTCAGTAAATCCCGAATGACTTCGTTGCTGCATAAACCATTGGTCAATGGCTCTCAGATGCCGTAATGAACCCTACTATATCTCAAGATGGGAGACTCGTAGCAGAAATTCCCGATCTTCATGCTACCTTGCAGCTTAGCATCATTCATAGCAAACCCTATGATTGCCCAACCTCTTGAATAAATTGGAAAATATCTGATAAAGCGAACGGAATGATTCCTGGCGATTCGCGCGTCCCCATCATGGTATGGGTCTTTCCAGACGATGTCTGTCCATAGGCAAAAATAGTCCCATTAATACCTGAAGCAAGAATATGAAATATGTCGTCTTGTTCTAGTCAGTAAGCTACCTTGCATCGAGGCATTTACTACTGAAGCTGCAATAGTCTGATAAACAGATTCTGTCGTTTGAGTTTCGTCGAAAACATGGTCGAAAGCATATTGATGCTGAGAGTTCACTTCGTCTGTTCTAATTCCAGAGTAATTGTCGATAATTTAGAAACAATCTGGCAGCCTACCGTTCTATTATCTTGCCATCAGTGACACGCCAGGCCTGGCGTGCTCCCATGAGCCGTTCGCGTTCGTTCAAAGGACGAGCTCTGATGGCGACTCGAACCGATTCATGACGAACATCAACATCGTTGACGAACAAATTGGCAGATGTCGGAGTCTGTCCATCAGACATGACTGTCAATAATGTGATAGAATGATGCAAAATTACTGGAAAGCAATTTGAATATCGCGCGGAGCCCGCCTTCTAAGAGTAACGAACCCTGATAACACTGCAATCCTGCCAAAAAAACCTCTCTATAAAGTACAAGACCACACATTTCCTTTCATAATTAATGATAGTTTTATGAATTCTGCAGAATCCGTTGTTGCCATAATTGACAATACTGTAAGAGCAATGCTATGCTCTTGGGCGTTTGGATCTTTATATTCGGTGGAAGTTCTTGCTTCTACTTCATGACTGATTCAGAATTGGTTAGCTCTCGGCTTGGGGATAACTAATAAACGTGAATTCTTTAATATTAGATATGTTAGATATTAACTTCACGTGGAACCCATACAGCTCGACAATGAGGGCAGCGACCTGGACTAACAGGCATTTGCCCACGAAAGGAGCCCTCCAAGCAATCCAGGCAAAGTTGCCTCCCGCATTGATTACAAGCGTGCGAACCAGATTTCGATTTGCTAGCATCGTTCCGACAGATAAGACATTCCAACGACGACAAATTGATATCTCGTGAAGGACGTTTTAATGCCTCGGCAATGCGCTCAAAATGCCCCAGCCTGGTTTGATCAGCAAGTTTCATTCCAGAAATAGGGAAATCGAACTCTTTGACATCAGCTCGAAGATCTTGATAAGCAGCAAACCATTGCCGAGCGCTGTCAGCGTGCAAACACGACACTCGGAGCCAGGTATGCCATAACCATGCAATTTTACAGGAAAGCAAACATTGAATTAAAAATTCAGTTTTAGGCTTTTTCTCGTCATGTCCCGGAAGTTCCCAGTGCACAAGGAACTGTTGAATCTCCAGCTTCAAACTTGTCCAGTGTTGAAAGGAAACAGGACCTCGGATCAGAGTTACAATCGTATTATGGAAATCTTGGAGCTTAGCACTAAAAGTGGCGAACGGCTTTTCCGTATCAGGAACTGACATGTTTGACGGCAGAGCGCTAACTAGCTGGTTGGGTACTGCAGTAGAAGTCAGGAAATGGAAAGAACGGCAGTGAGGATGTGCTCCTACCATAGCAACTCTTATTAGGTTGGGCTTCAGTATCTTGGGTGCAGAAAGCCAAGGGGCTGAATGTCCAGCTCAAGGCGAGCAATATCCTGAAATCGATTGGCATGCTTTGTCTGATACTCGGGCAGTTGTCGACTGCGATCTGCAGATTGTCGGTGTGATTGGATTATGAAATGGATGAGAAAGTAATTGTATCAGCCATGCATGTCCAGATGGGTTCCGGTATCAAAAGGGAAAGAGGAGACCTCGTCTTTGGGACATCACACTGGGCCGCATCTATAAATAGAGCCAATCACCGGTCCGGATACTTGAGCCACTGTCAGCGACAGTTTCTTTGCGCATGGCAACGGTATGGCAAAAACATTCAAGCCGGCGCTTTCCTTGATGACGATCAGTAATTGGAAGTCAACCAAAGGATTGCAGGGAGAAGACATTTGAGAAGCTACGAAGATGACAGCTGTCATTCTCGGGAAAAAATAGGCGGATTCAATGCAATGCTGACGCTATCGCTATCTATGCTGCATGGTCTCTGTGGTTCCTACGATAGGCCGATCTTTCCAGAGAGAGGGCTGGAAAGACGCGACCTCCCCTTGTCAAGTGAGTATCATAAGCACAGTCAGCAAGTTTAGCTGTGCTACATTGCCAGATGTCACACAAACAATGTGGCTGCTTGCTATTGTCATCATCAGTTCAATCTCTCCATCGAGCTCAGCCGATTCGTTTGTGACCACACGTAAGAATTGCCAATCGAATGACGAGAACAGAGTTTCACTCGAGGCAGGCCTGCGAGTGTTAACGCAGAATGTCCAGTTAACGCCAGTCGTTGGAGGGACTCTCGGCCAGCAAATTGTACGAGCCGGAAAGCTAGTTGATGCAATTTTACGAGCAAATCCACCATATGATATCATCGGTTTGCAGGAGGTATGATACTTTCTCTAAAGTAAATCGATTCATTTCCGATCCGTTTTACCGCTTAGGTGTTCATGGAGCAGCCAATGCAAGTCCTAATTGATGGTAATCATTGTTTGGCTTTGCCTGAGCTTTTTTCCGATGTGCTAAAAATCAACCAGGTTTAAAACCTCGATATCCTTCAATCCTTACTGCAATTCCTGATGGAAAGAGGCTGTTTGGAAGTGGATTGTTCTTAGCATCCAAATTTCCGATCAAACGATGGACATTTCACAAGTAAGTTTTGATTGGTAGTTGAGAAGTTGCTAATTGGATTCATTGAAGATATTCAAAATCATCAGGATTCGATGCATTACAACCCAAAGGTATTGTAATTTCTGAATTCAACGTCACGGTCAATGGTGCCGTCGCCAACTTCGTTGTTGCTCTCACTCACCAACAAGCTGGTGGGTCGTATGACATCATGACGAGCCAACTACAGGTATGCAACTGAAATCAATGTTTAGAATTTCTGAGTAATCCATTCCAGGAAGGGGGCGATAGCTTAAACGCCTTTTTGAAAAAATCCGATGCATCAATGCAGGATTATACCACTGTCATTTACATGGGTAATAACTGATAGGATACATTTTCCTGGTAATTTTTTGACAATGATATTTAGGTGATATGAATATTGACGAATGTAAGGCTAAATTTTAACCGCTTGAGTCGAGGATTGTGATTGTAGAATGCCAGTCAGCCAGCATGATTTGTACCTCGAGATGATGAAGAGAATTGGTGTAAACGCAATGGATGTTTTTGCTGCATTGAATCCACAAGATCAAGGGTTTACATGGCCTTTAAGACCTGCCCCTGAAAGACGTCTCGACTACATATTTGGTATACCGAGTGCCGCTAATAATCCGTATGCTCAATTCCACAATGTACTGTTTCTTTCTTTGATAATAGTACAGGTGTCATTTTGAAGATGGTTCACACTATTTAAACGCCACCGTCGACCCATTGGTATATAATAATGAAACTCTATCAGATCATTTTGGAGTTAGTTCTCAAATTGGTATTTGATTCTGTATTTGTAGAAACATCTGTTTGATCTCAAGTAGAAATCCGTCTCAATGGAGAATCGTCCAATCCGTCAGATTGTGTTCCAGATTCACCACCAGTGGGGTCAGCAGCAACGTCAAATTTCTCGCTTACATTTATCTTCCTGGTCATAACATCATTGTTTCTATGAAAATACTTCGTTTATGAACAGCAGCGCAACAACGTTTAAGATATTGTTCATTGTTATAGATGGATAATAATTAAATAAAAGTGAGATTGATCTATGAGCATTCTGTACTGCAGATTGGTTTTTCAACTGGCCGTTGTTTTTTCAGAACTCTTGCTGCCCTGGATCCATCAGCAGCGACTTCTCCTTTCGGCCTACGAACTGCAGGTTTTCTTCGAGGTTTCGGTATTGGTTTGCAAGGTGGTTGTACACCATAGGGTTCCGCTACCTGGGCGATGACAACGTTGGAATTTGAGACGGGCATCAGTATTGGCTGATCGGTCTGGACCCGAAGCGATTTAACGATCTCTTGCCGTTGCAGATATTGGACGAGTTCTTCTCTCTCGAGAGTCGTCATGATCATGTCGCATTCGTTAAGCGGTGTGGAATGCCCCCCATACCCAGAAATACAACGACGAATTGCATCTTTCGAACTGGGTAGACATTCATCATCGGACAGTCCCATTCCTGGTTCCCAACAATCACGCATCTATATTGCAAGGGTTGATTAAATTGAAACAACTGCTTCGAGCCGAATTTTACTTCAATGTCTGGAAGAGCGATCGATTGACCTCCACTAGGCGATTGCGAATTGTTCATAGGATAGACTGGGATGAGATCGTCATCTTGGTCTAAAATAATCAAAAGACCGTCGCAGCGCAACTGAAGTCAAACCTGGTGGAAATGACGACTCGGTGAACACCCATTGAATTGAGCTAAAACAAGCTGCTGGCCTCAGCTTACACTCGGCATCGCAACCGCCATCGTCATCAAGGAATTCGCACTTCCTCGCCTATTGTCGATTAACACCGGAGTTTGATGGGTTTTAATTCCAGGACCTTGGGCAGTGGGCCGAATGGAGATCTCGCCTCCATGGACGTCCGGCGGCGTCCTTCAGATCACGAAACCAACACCAGGAAGAAAATCGAAAGCTGAGGGCAGAAAGAAGGCAGTGAAACAAAGACGCAGCCCTTGAGAAGCAGAAGACTGTTGAGGCTGCGCCCGTTGACTGCGAGCGGCCTTCGCTCAAGTCGAACTGCTGCACTGTAGTTGGAGCGCGACCCGTTCTCGTCATGGCTCCTGAACGAGTGTTGGGATCCGCTTGACCATTCTCAATCAGCACGCATTGGACGCGGTTTCCACGTCCTTGGCGCGGATTCAAATGTCGGATGGACGTGCGCGACATACAGCTATCTGCAAGCTTTGCTCATACAAATTCTTGGTCTGGCTTTGCTGAAAAAAGCAGCCTGATATTTATTGACTTGTTGAGCGATATTCGGCTGTATTCCTGAGATAGTAAGGAATGCGATTACCGCCGTCTGGCTGTTCTTTGATATATCTGATGGAGAATGATGTCAAGCGGATTGAATCGGGAGGACAGAGAATCTCCTACCCTTTATATGCCTTGCTAATAAACAAATTGGGTATCTGGGCTGTTACTTCTGACAGCCGTTCACAATCCTGACTATCCATATGTTCCGCATTCGCTGTGATCTCCTCTTCAACATCCGATATATCGCTCGCGACCATCGCTTTTCGTCTCTGCATCCGTTCAGTATGAACCCAGATAACAGGCCGTCACATAACCGGTCGTGGTTTGGCATTCTGGACGTTGAATGTGCTACCCGGGAATACCACCTGTGGTCGAACTCGGGCTCGTTTGCGGCCTGAAGGCGACGGGGACTTGGCTGCAGGTTGTGGTGACTGCAACTGCATTGACGAATCCGTCCAGAAGACTGATTTCAATTGCGGCGGCAGATCAGTAGCGACATGCACCCTGGTACTGGGCCTCCAGATAATCACCGGCGATGGGGATCTCGATCGTTCTGCAGCCGAGTCATAATCGACGCTGAGATCGTCGGATTCGGGGTATTCGTCGTCAGAAGATGATTGCGATGGGGCTGTCTCGACGATTGCTTTTGACAACGAAGCTGTCGAGCTTTCGTCAATCTGTTGGCTTTCGGCGACCTCCAGCGGTGCTTGCTCATGGTCTTCGGCATCTGAAGGCGGGCGGTTGTTAAGGTCGTCTAAAAGCGAGGCGTATTGCTGAATGTCGAAGTCGATCTGAGAGAATCTGGAGTCAGCCGGTACTGGGGTTCGAGCCTGCACCATTGGACGTTCTCTGAGGAAGCGCCATTTGATGCCAATGAGATTGTTGCGCCAAGCTGCCGGCGTCCTGCGACGTCGCATTTGCAACAGAATCGACGATCGATCGTATCTTCACGTACTCGCTCAGTTTCATGACTTTTACCTTTTACGAAAATATGTAACGATGAAATTTAAAAAAAAAAAATTTTTGGTCAAAAAAATATCACATAGAGAACTTTCTAGAGGCAATATTCAAGAAGGGGGTTTATCTTGGTGCAAATCGGACAGTCATTTAAAGAACTACAGGCTTGAATTGTGCCACAAAGCTGGTCTCGTCTGTCTGACAGATCTCGGCCATAGCTTTAAGAAGTTCGGGTTCCTGAAAGTCGTTCTGCTTTAAACGAATCTGATACTTGAGCGCGACCTCATACGAGCCGCTCTTAGTATCAACAAGCCGGATGGGATGCTCACCGATATCATCCAATTTGTTCAGGTCAAGATCGTATGAAACAATACTGCTGCCTTTCAGACAAACCATCTGACCGCTACCTCCTTCAATCAAATAACGTGCAGCGCCATATCCTAAAAAGTCAGAACATCAGATGTAAATTGGAGCTACTCATACCTAAGTCCCTAAGAGAGCAGCGAATTTCAGAAATAAAAACGATAAGAAAAAATGAGTCCGACCTAGCGAGGTTGATATCAGTAGAGTTGGGCGGTGCCGAACGAACTTCAGATCCGATGGCGCTTGAACAGACTGTTAGGTTGATTCCTTTCCGGGTCAGCCGCTCGCAGATTTGATCCCGAATCACTTTTGAGAACATCCCGTATCTGCAAGACAAGCATTAACCCCTTACAGATCCATCGTATAGCTATTACCCTTCAGTGACAGAGCCGAAAAGCGTTCGAACTTCAGTATCTGGCAGCTTATCAATTATTCCTTCGGTTAAGATCTGAAATCTTGGGTGAATTCGGCGAAAACCATGGAGTTCCACCAATTTACAATGACACCATAGTCGCGACCCAGCGCCAATCTCTTGATCATCGTGGATTCGATGATATCAAGAATCTTTTTGACATCGACTTCGCCCTTTGTGAATTCCTCCGGAATCAACGTCAATGTCGCAGCTGCACCCTACCCGCGAGAATCATTGAAAAAACATCCAATCTAGCGACGGAAGAATTCAAACCTTCCCAATGCCTTCCGCAAGATGACCTGCGCGTTGGCCGATGACATTGATTATGTACCAACGTCCCAGGGTTCGAGCATCAACTCTACGCTCTAATAAGTCTTACAAAAATAAAACATCTGACAGATGCAAACTTGTAGTTCTGACAAAGTGCAACACCAGTATCCCGAGCTGTAGTAAATCCAAAAGTGATACATTCAGGAGGCATCTAAACATAAACCATTTAGCGGTGGACACCATTATATAGCACATTTGTACAGGAAGGTCATTATAAACAGTTTTGGGCGTATGAGCAATAGATAGTTCCAGTGCAGCAGCGCTGGCAGCTTGATAAACGAGATGCGACGAATACGCGGTCTCAACACCACCGATTGTCACCAGATAGCGAACGCGCAGGAACTCAAGCGAGCGAAGGACGTTGTCTACTTCCTGGGAGGTCGATAGCTGACGCCTGTGGAGAATCAATTTCAAGAACTACAATACCGATATGCCCGTACTTGCTGGTAAACAAAATCGAACCGGCTTGCGAATGAATCGAAGATACATTCTGGTAGTTTAAAGGCATAACACAGCCCTGGGTCTGGCCTTGCATGATACGCTTGAATCCCCATTTAATTCCAATCACATCTGAGAGTCGATTCAGCGACAGTGTGGGCAGGCAGCAGTCCCTTACCAAGGCCGTTATTCAGCGCCTCGATAGTGACCGCAGAGATCACTGAGTTAATGCCTGGAGCGGGTGATCCAGCCACGAGGATGGCCAGGACGTTGCTGCGAATATCCATGACGTCTACTCTTGAAACACAGTGAACCTTATGACTTATGAGTGTAATCGAGATTCGGGCAACTTATTGGTCATATTCGCTGCGGATATGATGACATCTTTTTTGTGCGTACTCTCTGTCTACCATCGTCGTTTTTCACATTTCCTTTTTTATTGATTTTATAAACTCCTTCATAATTCTTCAAATCTACGTATCCTTTCATTATTATTACTTAGTCAATAAATTCATCGGACCCTTTCTTTTATTCATCTATTTCGCAAGTTTCCTTAATACACACCGTTTGACTAACTTATATGATATGGATTCCCAAACAGTGCCACCTTATAGCTGTCCAAAATCCAAGAAGCTGAACGTCACTGTCTGGAGTCGATATAATGATGGCGATGACCCCTATCGTCACAGGAAAGACAAGGTTCCCTCATCATTGTCATTGCCTACGATGAACCGAAGCTTGGTGATTAATAACCCCCTTCAGCCCCAACCTATTCTTGTTGTTGCAGACCCAGAATCAAACATCGTTTTGCTCACACTCGACGCAGCAGGAGCGGCAGTCGGACATGTAAATCGTCAAGGCCAAGCCAGTATGATGATCATTTCCAACTCGACTTACAAGAAGATACCCGCGTAGTCGAAATACTATTTGGAGCCGGTGCTATCCTGGTCAAAAGGCTTAACAGTCAAGGTCTAGTGATTTGTTTTACCAATGTGGTTAACTAAAATTCGCTCCAGTTCCTATCACGTTCCATAAACTGCGACGACGCGCCTTTTTTTGACCAATTTTTTGTTCAATGTTCAATTAAACGTTCAATTCCGTAAACTAGCGCATTTTTGTTTTATTTAACTTTCTGCCTGGGCATAGCGCTCCAGGATTTCGTATACCTGTTCTGTATAATGCTTGTCCTTCTTCATGTGGTAAGCAATCTCCATTGCCGAGAGGTGATCCCTGCAGAATTAATTAATAAGGATGATGGTCTTATGATTGAGATTTTAGGAGTACGTACCAGTCGTAAAACCCGAATTTTGCTATTCGTACGCCCCATTTAAGAATGTCAGCTATGCTGTCGTAATCGCACTCGATTTCAGAAATCTTAGCAGCAACAGCAGATATAATTTTTTGGAGCATATGGCGTGGAGTGAAAATAACAGTCTTGCTGAAGGCTGATGATCGGTAGTCTTGGAGCTGGATCGTAGGTATCTTTTTGGAGATATCAATCATTTCAGGTTCAGCTGCCAACCATCGTGCAGCTCTTTGCAGCAGTGCACGTTGTGGCGTTAGAGGGATGTAGTATTCATCAATAAACTCTGCTGCGATTAGACAACAGTTGCAATCCTTTTCGCAGAGAGAAACTGGAACTTCGCGTTCGTGTTCGAATAGCAGCTGCTGTCTGAATATTCCATCTT